>CM062293.1:273566447-273622516 GCA_031216915.1 Pictodentalium vernedei
TGGTAAACCAGTTCCGCTTTACTAGTAAAATAGGACCCAGTCACCAATGCTTGGGGTGAAAGTCCTCTAAAATGGGCAACATGTTGATCAACGATTGACTAAACTTGCCTTCATCTCCATGTTGTGTCACGATTAGCCATGGTGCATAAATGTGTGATGTTAACCACCAACAAGCAAGCCTCTCTCTTTGGTGACCACCTGCCTTGAATGACTGGATTCCCAATGCACTGATCGGTTTTGTTCTAAATTGACCCTCCTGCTATACGACTGGCTTGTTCTGAATAGGCCACCAAAAAACGAATGTTTAGAAATGAGGACCTGATGATTGAAATGAAAAAAAAAATAATAATTACAACCCAGATATTTGGTTAGTAATTGATAATATGACTAGACCACACCCATTTTGTACCGACGATGCAGAAATCTGTTTTTTGTACAGAACTTCCATATGAAAGCTCTGATTTGAATAATTTTTTGTATGAATGTTTAGTACCATGGGATACATCACATATAATATGGGTTTTTTTCTCGTGCGTAAATTGTGCAAATTAGACTAATTTTGATGTTTTTAGCTCACCTGAGCGAAGCTCAAGGGGAGCTTAACTAATCACTTTCTGTGCTAATGCCAATTCAGATTTGTTCAAATGAAGTTGCCCCTCCTCCTGGGTGGTGCCACACCCCCAAGGGGCACCAAAATCTTTGTAAATCTTCTTCTCATGAACCAGCAGTAGCAGAGACTTGATATTTGGTGTGCAGCTTCCTTTTGAGGTGTAGACTCAGATTTGTTCAAGAGAAGTTTGTGGGGCTATACTTGACGTTGTTATGAGAGGGGCAAAATTTTTTGCCCTGCCCAAAATTTCTATTTTCCAAACCGAGAGGCTGATTTGAACCAAATTTTATGTGAGGGCTTATTGGGTCATGAGTACTTGATTTATGCAAAAAAAAATTTTCCCGCAGCCCCGTGGGAACCGCAGGAGCTAAAAATAGAAAAAATTTAAAACGCCCATATCTCCAAAACTGCACGGCACTGAGAATTTTTATTTGGTGTGCAGCTTCCTTAGGACCAACAGAAAGGATTGGTAAAAAAAAATTGCCATCGGTTTTATCATAGGGTACAGTTTCGGGACTTTGAAAAAGTGCTGAGTCAGCACTTTTTAACACTGTAGGCAATGGGAAAAACATTAAAAAATCTTCTCCAGATCCAGCAGGCAGAATCTTTTGATATTTGGTATGCAACATTGTAGGGTGGATCTGATTCAAGTTTGTTCAAATCGGCCCCCTGGGTTCATATTTGGGCTCAGTATAGGAGCCCGATTTCGAACTTAGTGCATTTCAGGCAAATTTCTTAAAAAATCTTCTTCTCCAGATCCAGCAGGCAGAATCTTTTGATATTTGGTATGCAACATTGTGGGGTGGATCTGATTCAAGTTTGTTCAAATCGGCCCCCTGGGTTTATATTTGGGTTCAGTATAGGAGCCCAAATTTGAACTTACTGCATTTCAGGCAAATTTCTTTGAAAATCTTCTTCTCCAGATCCAGCAGGCAGAATCTTTTGATATTTGGTATGCAACATTGTAGGGTGGATCTGATTCAAGTTTGTTCAAATCGGCTCCCTAGATTCATATTTGGGCTCACTATAGGAGCTCGAATTCGAATTTAGTGCATTTCAGGCAAATTTCTTCAAAAATCTTCTTCTCCAGATCCAGCAGGCAGAATCTTTTGATATTTGGTATGCAATGTTGCGGGGTAGATCTGATTCAAGTTTGTTCAAATCGGCCCCCTGGATACATATTTGGGCTTACTATAGAAGCCCGAATTCGAACTTAGTGCATTTCAGGCAAATTTCTTAAAAAATCTTCTTCTCCAGATCCAGCAGGCAGAATCTTTTCATATTTGGTAAGCAACATTGTGGGGTGGATCTGATTCAAGATTGTTCAAATCGGCCCCCTGGGTTAATATTTGGGCTCAGTATAGGAGCCCGATTTCGAACTTAGTGCATTTCAGGCAAATTTCTTAAAAAATCTTCTTCTCCAGATCCAGCAGGCAGAATCTTTTGATATTTGGTATGCAACATTGTAGGGTGGATCTGATTCAAGTTTGTTCAAATCGGCCCCCTGGGTTCATATTTGGGCTCAGTATAGGAGCCCGATTTCGAACTTAGTGCATTTAGGCAAATTTCTTAAAAAATCGTCTTCTCCAGATCCAGCAGGCAGAATCTTTTGATATTTGGTATGCAACATTGTGGGGTGGATCTGATTCAAGTTTGTTCAAATCGGCTTCCTAGATTCATATTTGGGCTCACTATAGAAGCTCGAATTTGAACTTAGTGCATTTCATGCAAATTTCTTAAAAAATCTTCTTCTCCAGATCCAGCAGGCAGAATCTTTTCATATTTGGTAAGCAACATTGTGGGGTGGATCTGATTCAAGTTTGTTCAAATCGGCCCCCTGGGTTTATATTTGGGCTCAGTATAGGAGCCCAAATTTGAACTTAGTGCATTTCAAGCAAATTTATTAAAAAATCTTCTTCTCCAGATCCAGCAGGCAGAATCTTTTGATATTTGGTATGCAACATTGTGGGGTGGATCTGATTCAAGTTTGTTCAAATCGGCTTCCTAGATTCATATTTGGGCTCACTATAGAAGCTCGAATTCGAACTTAGTGCATTTCAGGCAAATTTCTTAAAAAATCATCTTCTCCAGATCCAGCAGGCAGAATCTTTTGATATTTGGTATGCAACATTGCGGGGTGGATCTGATTCAAGTTTGTTCAAATCGGCCCCCTGGATTCATATTTGGGCTCACTATAGAAGCTCGAATTCAAACTTAGTGCATTTCGGGCAAATTTCTTCAAAAATCTTCTTCTCCAGATCCAGCAGGCAGAATCTTTTGATATTTGGTATGCAACATTGCGGGGTGGATCTGATTCAAGTTTGTTCAAATCGGCCCCCTGGATTCATATTTGGGCTTAATATAGAAGCCCGAATTCGCACTTAGTGCATTTCAGGCAAATTTCTTCAAAAATCTTCTTCTCCAGATCCAGCAGGCAGAATCTTTTGATATTTGGTATGCAACATTGCGGGGTGGATCTGATTCAAGTTTGTTCAAATCGGCCCCCTGGATTCATATTTGGGCTTAATATAGAAGCCCGAATTCGCACTTAGTGCATTTCGGGCAAATTTATTAAAAAATCTTCTTCTCCAGATCCAGCAGGCAGAATCTTTTGATATTTGGTATGCAACATTGTGGGGTGGATCTGATTCAAGTTTGTTCAAATCGGCTTCCTAGTTTCATATTTGGGCTCACTATAGAAGCTCGAATTCGAACTTAGTGCATTTCAGGCAAATTTCTTAAAAAATCTTCTTCTCCAGATCCAGCTTCAGAATCTTTTCATATTTGGTAAGCAACATTGTGGGGTGGATCTGATTCAAGTTTGTTCAAATCGGCCCCCTGGGTTTATATTTGGGCTCCGTATAGGAGCCCAAATTTTAACTTAGTGCGTTTCAGGCATATTTCTTAAAAAATCTTCTTCTCCAGATCCAGCAGGCAGAATCTTTTGATATTTGGTATGCAACATTGTAGGGTGGATCTGATTGTGATTCATGAACGTATTTATTTGTAAAGTTGATAGAATCTTAGACAAAATTTGCAGAAAAGATCTACTATAGAAGGGGTGGTATCCAGGGTGAACCGTTTACCCAAATCTAGCAGTACTAATGCATTATTCACACAAATCTTCGTTCAAATTTTATGACCCCTCATTGGAACACACGCATTCAGCTCATTCCAACAAAGGTCATATGCCATGTTTTCGAGACAAAGGAATAAAAATTTTAGTTATTCATGAAATTTTTAGGCAACTGTTGGTTGTTATTCACATTGCTTCATGAAATTTCAGTACTTTTAGAAGTTACCTCAGTAATCAAGGGTTAATTCCCCTTAATTAAATGTCGCCTCTAAAAAACAACCACTTTGCATATCTTACCTTTTTACCAGCATAACTGCCAAAACTTGTCAGCATTCTTTGCAAAAATCGCTATTCAAATTTTAATTTTTGTCTCTTAAACATACATGTACTTATCGCTTGTAAATACCCCATTGGAATGAGCTTTTTGAGCTCATTCCAGTGAGAGGTCGCACACCATGCTTTTTGAGTCAAAAAAGCAATTTTTTTAGTTATTCCAGAATTTCGTACGTAAAACACAGCTTTATGACTTCACATTAAAATGAGCTCTCTAAGCTTGTTCCAATCAACATTCACGCACTATGTCTTTCACACAAAAAATAAAATTTTCCATTTATTCAGGAATTTTGTTTGCAAGAACACTCTTACCCCCCCCCCCCCCCCCCCCCCCCCCACAAACACACACACACAAACACACACACACACACACAAACACAGACACACACATCTAAAAGTTCGTCAGCAAAAAAACAGTTACTTCAATTTTTAAATGCATTATAGGAACAACTTGCCTAATCAAATTTAAATACTTTTGCATCATTCTGTATCTAGAACAAACCATTTACCATATCTTTACGCAAAATTCTCCAGCATCATTCACAAAAAAACACCATTATTTATATATTCACATTTCTGTCTCAAAAATATACCTGATCTTCCCATACCCCTATTGGAATAAGCTGTTTGAGCTTGTTCCAATGATGATAAAAAAAAATAAAATTTGTGAAAATTTTTGTTTTCTTGCATGCAAATATATACATGTAGCACATGGAAGATATCCACAGTTGGGGAGAGATGTCCAAGGCTATCTCTTCACATTCCTTGTTTGTGCTTCATGCTAAACCAGTTTGTCTGCAGAGATAAATTTGCTTTATTAAAAATCATTGGAGATTGGCCACACACCAATGATTTTAAATAAAACTAATTTTAGGTAACAAATGTTGAACTTCAAACAAAATCTATCACTCAACCAGTTAATGTTGATGAGGCATGACATGGTGAAGGTGACCTAAAATACTTCTTAGAGTCACTTTGTCAGGTGAGCGATTAAGGCCACGTGGGGCCTCTTGTTTGGTGTTACTTTCAGCACTGTAAGTGCAAATGCCAATACGGCTCGGGCTAGAGGCCGTATCTATGAACCGATCTTTATGAAACTTCTTGGGTACCTTTGGTATCACCGTGGGACGAGAACGAGTGTTTTTGGGTGCAGTCCGAAATTCAAGATGGCCGATGGCAGCCATTTTGTACAAAATTAGGTGCAATCAGATTTTTGCACAGAACTTCCATATGAAAGCGCTGATTTGAATCATTTTTTGTGTGAATGTTTAGTACCATGGGATACATTACATATAATACAGGTTTTTTTCTCATGCAGAAATTATGTAAATTAGATGAACTTTGATTTTTTCAGTGCGACTTACACACAGTAAGTACACATGTCAATACGGCTCAGACTAGAGTCTGTATTTATGAACTGATCTTCACGAAATGTCTTGGGTACCTTTGTTATCACCTTGGGACGAGAACGAGTGTTTCTGGGTGCGGTCTAAAATTCAAGATGGCTGCCAGTGGCCATTTTGTACCGAAATTAGGTCTAATCAATTTTTTGTACACAACTTCTATACGGCTCAGACCAGAGGCCATATTTATGAACCAATCTTTACGAAACTTCTTGGGTACCTTTGTTATCACCGTGGGATGAGAGCTAGTGTTTTTGGTGTGTGGTCCGAAATTCAAGATGGCCACCAGCAGCCATTTTGTACCAAAATTAGTGCAATCAGTCTTTTGTACAGAACTTCTGTATGAAAGTTCTGATTTGAATAAATTTTTGTATGAATGTTTAGTAACATGGAATACATCACATATTGTAAGGGGTTTTTTTTCTTGCAGAAATTATGCTAATTAGATGAACTTTGATTTATTCAGTGCAACTTACACAATGTAAGCACACATGTCAATACGGCTCAGGGTAGAGGCTGTATTTATGAACCAATCTTCACAAAACTTCTTGGGTACCTTTGTTATCACCTTGGGACGAGAATGAGTGTTTCTGGGTACGGTCCAAAATTCAAGATGGCTGCCAGTGGCCATTTTGTACCAAAATTAGGTCCAATCAGTTTTTTGTCACAAGTTCTATACAGCTCGTATTTATGAATTGATCTTCACAAAACTTCTTGGGTACCTTTGTTTTCACCTTGGGACAGGAACGAGTGTGTTTTGGGGTGCCTTTGTTATCACTGTGCTATGAGAACAAATATTTTGGGGTTCAGTCAGACCCACTCTGGGACTCAAAGTTTTCTTTTCTAGTTTAGCATCTGACTGTCACCCACCTTTACAATACTTTACCTATACATTTGTTACAGGCAACGGTCAGTATTTATGTACAGACCATTACAATACTTTATATGTACCTTTGTTATCAGGTCATTACCTAGATGGTTGTCATTGCTGTGTCACATACTATACATGTGCATGTCTTTGTCTTGACAAGTTGAGCTACAGTGTCATTGACACTTTCATTTGTCACAAGTTCTATACTGCTCGTATTTATGAACTGATCTTCACAAAACTTCTTGGGTACCTTTGTTTTCACCTTGGGACAGGAATGAGTGTGTTTTGGGGTGCCTTTGTTATCACTGTACTATGAGAACAAATATTTTGGGGTTCAGTCAGACCCACTCTGGGACTCAAAGATTTCTTTTCTAGTTTAGCATCTGACTGTCACCCACCTTTACAATACTTTACCTTTACATTTGTTACAGGCAACTGTCTGTATTTATGTACAGACTGTTACAATACTTTATATGCACCTTTGTTATCAGGTCATTACCTAGATGTTTGTCATTGCTGTGTCACACACTATACATGTACATGTCTTTGTCTTGACAAGTTGAGCTACAGTGTCATTGACACTTTCATTTAACACTGTGGGTAATGGGAAAAACATGTAAGACTACTTTTCTCCCAAACCACTGCTCCAAAAGCTTTCAAATTTCATATATTACATCTTTGGAAGACTGTTTCACATGTTTATTGAAATCAATTGCCTGGGTCGATATTTGGGCTCTCTATGGGAGCCCAAATGTTTAAATTAGTGCAGTATGAGGAATATTCTTTAAAAATCTTCTTCAGATCTACCAATAAGAATCTTTTGATATTTGGTATGCAGCATCCTTAGGGGGGTGAGATTCAAGGTTGTTCAAGCCAAGTCCCTGGGTTCATATTTAGGCTGAAAATTTGGGGCCCCGTTCCGGACTTAGAAATTTTGAACCAAAATCCGGAATTTTTTTTTGGTTTTTTTTATGCATTTCGGTCAATTTTAAGACAAAAAAATGTTGTTTTTTTTACACTGAAAATTTGGGGTCCGGATGGGACAAAGAAAATTTTGGACCAAAATTCAGAATTTTTTTTTTTGCTTTTTATGTGTTTCGGTCAATTTTAAGACAAAATTTTTTTTTTTTTTTTACACTGAAAATTTGGGGTCCAGGGTAGGACTTAGAAAATTTAAAAGGACCCAAATCCGGATGCGTTTCGGTCAATTTTAAGACAAAAATTTTTTTTTTTTTACAATGAAAATTTGGGGTCTAGGTGGGACTTAGAAAATTTTGGACCAAAATCCTGAATTTTTTTTTTGTTTTTTATGCGTTTCAGTCAATTTTAAGACAAAAAATTTTTTTTTTTTTTACACTGAAAATTTTGGGTCCAGGTGGGACTTAGGAAATTTTGGACCAAAATCCTGAAATTTTTTTTTGTTTTTTATGTGTTTCGGTCAATTTTAAGAGAAAAAAAATTTATTTTTTTTTTATACTGAAAATTTGGGGTCCGGGTGGGACGGAAATTTTTTTTTAAATTTTTTTATCTGTTTCGGTCAATTTTGAGACAAATTTTTTTTTTTTTTTTTTACACTGAAAATTTGGGGGCCGGGTGGGACTCCAGGTGGGACTTGGAAAATTTTGGACCAAAATCCGGAAATGAGTTTTTGGGTTTTTTATGCGTTTTAAGATGAAAAAAAATTTTAGGCTGAAAATATTTTGTTTGGGAAAAAAATCTGTTTTTTATGCGTTTATCTCAATTTTGTGACGTAAAAGTGCAGGAACTGAAAATAGAAGGAAAATCCTGTGTATTGTTGGGCACAATCGCTTCATCTAGTTGGTATATGCTTTTCTTAGGAGGGGCGTGTGTAGCTTATTCAAGTCCCTGGTTTGATATTTAGACTACCATGTCAGGTGAGCGTCCTCAGGCCCCCTGGGGCCTCGTGTTAAATTTCCATAAAATTTTGGGAGTTGAACGTGTATTACAGAATGTTTATTCTGTTTATCACCATGGTTACGTCCTCACCCCAGGTCGTTTTGGTCTTGCATCTTCTATCCAATGTATCATTTTTTCTTCGTATGAAGATCTGGCTTTGCATCTTGTAGCATTTAAATTGGATACTGACTTTGGGCCTTTTTGTGTGCCTGATGTCTTGTTTCCTGTTTTTTCCTTTGACGTTGTTTACATTGGCAACGTCCTCAAATATATGTAGTATTTTATATTATATTACTGTAGAATTACTGCAGGATACATTGATTATTTTTCCGGTAGTGTAGCTCATAAAATTTGAATTTTGTCCACATTTAGGCTCTGTCAGGATGCCCTTGGGCTCATAATGTTCCCTAAAATTTTATTATCATTTTTTTTAATTGAATTTTGATTGCTATTGTTCATGTATCTTCATCATATATTTTGTTGTGGAGTTTGTAGGAGTGCTATCAGCTTTGTCTTTTGATTTTAATTATCAAAGCTGACTGCTCTAAATGCAAGGCGAGGAAGTCTTCCTCTGATTTACATGCTTGTTGCCTTGCCTGTAGTCGATGCACTTCTACGGATTCTTGTCCTACTTGTGTACATTGGGATGACAGACGTTGGAGACGGGTGCCATGGTACATCATTGGCGGTGAGGTTCCTATGCCGTAGTTCTCACCGAGTTTTTCAGTTTCTTTTTCAGAGGAACAAGAACATGGTGATGGTATTGTGACACCCATCCAAGTATTCTACCATTGTCATGCTATGATGGGCAAACAGAGCTAGTTGCAAGGTGCTCATGAATATTAAGCAAGGGATAAGGCCTCTGGTTAGTGTTCAGATCCTTTGCAAGTAGCTAGCTCGACCGGTGAAGTGGTTACTCCATTCGTGGGAGCCATGACAGTCTGTTGCGGTTGAGGGAAGTGTAGATTTGGGTAGAGCGAGCACCTCAAAAACTCAAGCTCACCATGCGCCGACGGAAATAGGGAGCAAGCCTGCAAGTTTATCTTAGGGAGTCTCAGCGAGGCCTGAAAAGACCGCGAGCGGGAGAGCCCTCTCTCTCTAACCCACAACATTTGGGGCCAAATGTTGTTTGATAAACTTGTCTCTGTAGGAGTTAACGTCCACACTCGCTGCTCGGGACGCTCCTTCTAAACTGCAGCCGGCGTCGGCTACAATTATGGCTTCTTCCTCAGGCAGATATAGCACACACGACTGCATACTAGCTACCCGACTTCGGATATCCAGGCAGACACCAGAAGAAGTATCCAGTCTTTGCCCGTGAAGTTGTCCCATCCGGTAGCTAGTGATCCGAGGCTTCAATCATTGGGACGTTCGCAGTAGTAGATTCTACGTCCGGATCTTCGTCCCAGGAGCAACAAGCGGCATAAATATGGAAGACCGCTGCTCCTCAAGCCTCAGTAACGAACTTGCTGTCGCAGATTGCACAGCTAATCACAGCATCCCAGCAAGTGCAAGAGCAGCCCTCCGCAGACTCCAGTGGTGAGCTGTCGGACGGTGCTGTGTCGGTCCAGTCATCTGCACATGTAGATGCGATATCCCGAATGTCACAGCTGAATCAGTTGGATGGTGAAAGGGACAAGGAAGAGGAATACCCTTCCCTTTCGGAACAGCATATGGTAGCAATGAATTTTATTCATCTATACTATCCTGACTTTGTTCCACCTGATCAGCAAGCTGCGACTAGTAGAGAGAAACCGCTGTCGTCTCTGGACGCAGATTTCGTGCGGAGGAAAGACGATGTTCTTTCCTTCCTGAAATAGTCTTGACAGGTGTCGGAGGCCTTCGGCCATGTTAACGATGCCATATTCAACCTTTCTAGTGCTAAGAGGAAGGCGGTTTCTTATTGACATCTTCAATAAATATACCGTTCCTTGGACCACATTCATTTAAAATGGTTGGAGATGTCCAGAGAGCTCCTCTGCATTTAGATGAGTAGGCCGAGGATTTAGATATATCCCTACCTGCATCATTCAATGTACGCTCGGAAGTGATGGAATGTGCTATTTCATCCAAATAGAGCGAATCTGGACACTGATGTCCTACGCAGATCACCTCACTAGAGCTGTGGCACAGTGTCTTAAGGGGAAGGAATTTGAGTTCTTTCCAGGGCAGTCATGTATGCCACGTACAACTCCGCCCTGACAGTGGCAATTTGGAGTTGATCAGATGTAATGCTGCCCTTGCGTCATCATCACTTATAGATGACAAGGTGAAAAGCTCTCTCCGAGTCGCTCCGGTCTCCGAACATGCTCTGTTTGATGACAAGCTTTTGTTAGTCTATGAACAGGCTACAAGAAAGCTTCCAGTGCACTGCTACTGAAGTCTGCGTCTCAACAACACTCATCAGCAGACTGGGGTAAGCGAGGCCTTTCCACATCAAAATCAACAGTGAGTGTACAAGAAACTCTCTTATACTTACTCCGGAGGTCGTCAGGAAAGGGGCGCAGGTCTGATCCAGACTAGAGGTCAGACGGCTCTAAGCCGACGAGATGACATTCTTTGCGGGGAGGACCTAGTTTCTCCTCCCGTAAGCCTTGTAAGTCATACAGATGATGGACAAGATCTCTATTGCTTGCTAGTTGGCGGAAGGTTATCAATCTTCGCGAGGAACTGGATAGAAGTCATGGAAGTTCAGTGGATGAGAAGTGTAGTCTCGGAAGGCCTACGGCTATCATTCTGAGCAAAAGCTCCACTTACATGATGTCTGCGTTGGATAAATCTTCCGGCAGATCCTTTCAAAAGAGAGTCTCTGCTAGCGGAGGTACAGGCTCTCTTATTAAAGGAAGCAATAGAGGTCATTGAGAGAAGACTTCTGTTGCTTTCTACTTAGAGGAAGGTTATCAACCTCGCAAAAGTGGATGAAAATTATGGAAGATCAGTGGATGAGAATGCAGTCTCAGCATGCCTGCATCTATCAGTCTGAGCAAAGCTCCACTAACAAGAAGTACGTGTTGGACAAATCTTCTGGCGAATTCTTCCTAGAGAGTCTCACCTTGCGGAGGTACAGGCTCTCCTATTGAAAAAAAGCAATAGAGGTTTTTTAGCTCACCTACTTCTATTAGAAGTGGTGAGCTATTGTCATGACCTCGGGCGTCAGTGTCGGCGTCTGCGTCAGGCGTGTCCAGTTTTGTAAGATTTAATGTTAAGGTTAATTTCCCAACGATCAGTGGGCTCAGGCCTTTGATATTGCATATGTAGGTTGTAGGGGACTATCAGAACAGTACTTGACCCTGATACTACGACTTTTTTCCAAATTTCACCTAAAATTTTCTGCCAAAACTTGTAAGAATTTGCATTTAGGTGTTGTAAGAATTTGCGTTAAAGTCAGCTTTTGTGCAGATTGTGCTGCTTTAACTTCTCATTACTGTTGATTTTCATATTTCAATAACAACTGTATGTATTAACCCAACTGTATGCAAAAATTTAACGGAAATTTTCTTTTTTTTCAGTCAAAACTTTCATGTTTTTCTCTGACTTAGTAAATGTTAAGTTGTAAAAATTTGTAAACTTTGTGTTTAAGTGAGTTGTGTTTCTATGTGCCTTTCCAGGTGATTAATATTCTACACTTGGGTTACTGAACTCCATTGCAGTAATATTTAACCCTCATTACATGCATATTTGAGGAATTTGAGGCTGATTTTCTGCCAAAACTTGTTGTAAGAATTAGCGTTTAGGTGTTGTAAGAATTTGTGTTAAAATCAGCTTTTGTGCAGATTGTGGTGCCTTCACCTCTCATTACTGTTTATTTTCTCATTTCAATAACTACTTTAGGTATTAACCCTACTGTATGCAGAAATTTAACTGATTTCTTCTCTTTTTTTCAGTCACAATGTTCACGTTTTTCTCTGACTAACTCAATTTTAAGTTCTAAAAGTTTGTGTTAAGGTGAGTTCTGTTTCTATGTGTCTTTCCAGGCAATTGATATTGTACACATGGGTTACTGAACTACATTGCGGTAACGTTGCGCCCGCATTACATGCATATTTGAGGAATTTGAGGGGGATTTTTGGGACTTCACTTTCTTTAAAAAAAATTTTTTTTAACTTTTTTTTTTTATTTAATACTTTCTCATACTTGTTACTAGTAACATTAAGGCTTATTTTAGTTGTTGATGTGATGTATTTTTGTTGTGACTTATAGTCACTTTCTTGAACGAATGTTTTTCCGCAGCTCCTCTTTAACCAATGAATGTACTTCAATTACACTTTCAGTGATTCTTCATTACATAATGCCATTTTGCACCTCCTATTTTATTTTTTTTTGATCTGATGTATTTTTATTTTTTTAAAAATAAATTTATGAAAGCCTTTCCTAATTCTTATTTATGATTTAATATCTGGCCTCACGATTCATATTCTTAATCATAAACATTTCTAAAAGAAAAAAATGCTTTTATATCCAATGATACTATGTTGAATTGATATATAATAAATGCAGAAATATAGACTTTCCAAAGCCATCACATAAACCACATTAATCATTTGATGCCTAGTTAATGATTTATATTAACTAAATATTAGGCATGTTACACTGGAACGACATTATCAAGCGCGAATGTAGATGAGCGTTGGGATGTAACATCCCGCTTGTTTTTAGCTCACCTGACTTTCAGTCAGGAGAGCTATAGTGATCACTCACCGTCCGTCGTCCGTCGTCTGGCGTCCGTCGTCCGTGAACATGGTGTTTGCGTCTTCTCCTCCCAAACCGCTGAACCAATTTAATTGATATTTGAGATAATAGTTTGTTATGACATCGCAATTTGATTTTGTTCAAATCAAGTTGCCCCGCCCGTGGGTAGGGCCACACCCAAAAAGTGAGCTGAAATCTTAAAAAATCTTCTCATGAACCAGCAGTAGCAGAGACTTGATATTTGGTGTGCAGCTTCCTTTTGAGGTGTAGACTCAGATTTGTTCAAGAGAAGTTTGTGGGGCTATACTTGGTGTCGTTATGGGAGGGGCAAAATTTTTGGCCCCACCCGAAATTTCTATTTTCCAAACCGAGAGGCTGATTTGAACCAAATTTTATGTGAGGGCTTATTGGGTCATAAGTACCTAATTTATGCTGATTTTTTTTTTTCCCGTAGCCCCATGGGAACCGCAGGAGCTAAAAATAGAAAAAAATTAAAACGCCCATATCTCCAAAACTACACGGCACCGAGAATTTTTATTTGGTGTGAAGCTTCCTTAGGACCAACAGAAAGAATTGGTAAAAAAAAATTGCCATCGGTTTTATCATAGGGTACAGTTTCGGGACTTTGAAAAAGTGCTGAGTCAGCACTTTTTAACACTGTAGGCAATGGGAAAAACATTAAAAAATCTTCTTCTCCAGATCCAGCAGGCAGAATCTTTTGATATTTGGTATGCAACATTGGAGGGTGGATCTGATTCAAGTTTGTTCAAATCGGCCCCCTGGGTTTATATTTGGGCTCAGTATAGGAGCCCGATTTCGAACTTAGTGCATTTCAGGCAAATTTCTTAAAAAATCTTCTTCTCCAGATCCAGCAGGCAGAATCTTTTGATATTTGGTATGCAACATTGTAGGGTGGATCTGATTCAAGTTTGTTCAAATCGGCCCCCTGGGTTTATATTTGGGCTCAGTATAGGAGCCCAAATTTGAACTTACTGCATTTCAGGCAAATTTATTTGAAAATCTTCTCAGATCCAGCAGGCAGAATCTTTTGATATTTGGTATGCAACATTGTGGGGTGGATCTGATTCAAGTTTGTTCAAATCGGCCCCTTGGGTTTATATTTGGGCTCAGTATAGGAGCCCAAATTTGAACTTAGTGCATTTCATGCAAATTTCTTTGAAAATCTTCTTCTCCAGATCCAGCAGGCAGAATCTTTTGATATTGGGTATGCAACATTGTGGGGTGGATCTGATTCAAGTTTGTTCAAATCGGCTCCCTGGGTTTATATTTGGGCTCAGTATAGGAGCCCAAATTTGAACTTAGTGCTTTTCAGGCAAATTTCTTAAAAAATCTTCTTCTCCAGATCCAGCAGGCAGAATCTTTTGATATTTGGTATGCAACATTGTGGGGTGGATCTGATTCTGTTTTGTTCAAATCGGCTCCCTAGATTCATATTTGGGCTCACTATAGAAGCTCGAATTTGAACTTAGTGCATTTCAGGCAAATTTCTTCAAAAATCTTCTTCTCCAGATCCTGCAGGCAGAATCTTTTGATATTTGGTATGCAACATTGTGGGGTGGATCTGATTCCAGTTTGTTCAAATCAGCCACCTGGATTCATATTTGGGCTCACGATAGAAGCCCAAATTCGAACTTAGTGCATTTCAGGCAAATTTCTTTGAAAATCTTCTTCTCAAGATCCAGCAGGCAGAATCTTGTGATATTTGGTATGCAGCATGCTTAGGGGGGTGAGATTCAAGTTTGTTCAAGCCATGTCCCTAGGTCCATATTTGGGCTCACTGTGGGAGCTTGAATTGTAACTTTGTTCGAAATGAGGAATTTTCTTAAAAAATCTTCTTCTTCAGATCCAGCAGTCCGAATGGTTTGATTGGTGGTGAGTAGCATCCTTGGGGGGGAGGGGGGGGGGATTCAAGTGTGTTAAAGCCAAGTCCATGGGTCCATATATGGGCTCCCTGTGGGAGCCCAAATTATAACTTAGTCAATATGAGGAATTTTTCTTTAAAAATCTTCTTCAGATTCAGCAGTTGGAATGTTTTGATATTTGGCATGGAGAAACCTTGGGGGCTGAGATTCAAGTTTGTTCAAGCCAAGTCCCTTGGTTCATATTTGGGCTCACTATGGGAGCCTGAATGACAACTTAGTTCAAAATGAGGAATTTTCTTTAAAAATGTTCAGATCCAGCAGATGAATGCTTTTGATATTTTTTATGCAGCATCCTTAGGGGGGTAAGATTCAAGTTTGTTCAAGCCATGTCCCTAGGTCCATATTTGGGCTGATTGTGGGAGCTCGAATTGTAACTTGGTTCAAAATGAGAAATTTTCTTTAAAAATCTTCTTCTTCAGATCCAGCAGTCGGAATGTTTTGATATTTGGTGTGCAGAATCCTTAGGGGTGTGAGATTCAGGTTTGTTAAAGCCAAGTCCCTGGGTTCATATATGGGCTCCCTGTGGGAGCCCGAATTATGACTTAGTTCAGTATGAGGAATATTCTTTAAAAATCTTTTTTTAGATCCACTGGTCAGAATATTTGGATATTTGGTTTCAGCTTTTCTTAGGAGGAGCAGATGCAACTTGTGGAAATCAATTCTCTGGGTTGATATTTAGGCTACCATGTCAGGTGAGCGCCCTCAGGCCCCCTGGGGCCTCTTGTTTTTCAAGTCACCTATTTCTTGTCCCGAAGCCAGACAGATAGTGCATAGATAGGCTGAGACAGCTGTCTTGTTTGGAATAGAGCCGTTAGAGGGAATAAGTGCGTCTTTTCCCTCTCAGTGTTGTATTCCTTGGCGTCGAGACATTTAATGCCATTATGGATGTCATAGTAGCCTTATGTACTGTTACAGCGGTCTTTTCTTATAATTAGCGGCTAGTGTTGTAAGTCTCCATTTAGTGAGCTTTCAAAGGCCGCATGTGAGACAGATGTGTCTTCAAGTAGACAAAGACTCCTAACTGCGTAGCTACCGTGAGATTACTGTCTCTTTGGGAATTACAGCTGTTAGAATAGCGGCTCGTCATTACCTACCTTGCATGACGATGGTTGTAAGTCGCCATTTAGTGAGCTTTTAAGGTCGCTAGTTACACCGAGATATCTGTCTCCATAGAGAGGAGGACTTCTAAGCTATGTTAGCTAGGCTCTGACCGCTGTCTTTTGGGAATAAAACTGATTAAGGTAGACTGCTTTTCGGTTTGTTTTCCTCTGTGTCATAGACTTCGAGTCTTATTGTTTACGCCATAGTAGACAACCTAGAATCATGATCTATGTTTTTTCAGTAATTATGCAGTGACATAACTGAATTTATTATCTCTTGGGACAACTGTCTCTTTGGGAATTTAGGACGGTTTAAATAGCGGCTTTTCATTCCCTACCTTGCACGACGATAGTTGTAAGTCTCCGTTTAGTGAGCCTTCAAGGTCGCAACTTACACCAATATATCTGTCTTTACGTAGATGAAGACTTATAAGCTACAGCTAGCGTTGTAAGTCTCCTTAGTGAGCTTCTAAGGCCGCAGTTATCAGCTTTTTTATTGTCTTCACTTATAGGAAGACCTTTAGCTGCTTCAGCTAGGCTGAGTTTGTTGTCCTATCGGAAATGACACCGAATGTTAGAGGAGGTTATTCTCTTCTTACCTGTATGGTTTGGTGTTAGTTGTATGACGCGATAAGCTCTGTTGTTGATGCCATATTTACCTAGTGTGATTAATGAGCGTTTCTCCAAATGCCTAAACATATGTCCTTCTCAGGAACATATTTCCTGATATCAGACTGAACGTAAGCAGTTCATCTAGATTTTTATGATCGGGTGTCGGAACATTGTTTTCGTCTCCCATTTCATTTCTATCCAATCTATTACTGTGGATTATATTTCCACCTCAGAGACTGGATATTATGTCAATATGGTGTATTATTGTTCATCACGTCCCCGTCCGTCCTTAGTGGCATTATGGAGTCGGTCAGACCTGAGGGAGCCCTGACACAAGAGCGATTCAAGTAATGTGGGTGAGGGGCGGTTCGATTGGAATTATTTGTCGAACCCCCTCCCAATGTGTTAAGAGGCGATTACAGGGCAGGACTTAGTTTTCTTCCTGTAAGCCTCATATGCATTCAAGTATATGCATGCCTTTCATGGCTTCTCGATTGGCGGCTGGATTGTGTTCTAACGGCAACCTCATGGGTACACCCACTATTTGGTTGGTTTGTTTCCTGTGGTTGTTCGTTTATAAGTCGTATACGAGCATATGATTCCTTTCAGTTCCTGGTTACACTTGTATCACTCGGTCATCCTGTGGATACAGGCTGTATTCAGATAAGTACATGCAAGATTTCATCTTTCTCTGAACAGTCATTAGTTGTTACGGACCTAGGAAACAATGATTTATTTCGGGGACAGTCCGTGGCGTGTCTGTTAATCTTAGCTTGTTCCATGTTCTGTATCCACGTTTTTACGAGATACGGTACACATTCTCATATATTCGCGCGGTTCAGTTGGAGTTTTATTATTGGAATTAATTGTACACCTAAAAGGGGGTGCCTGTTCATTGCCTTAGATGCGTGTTTGCTCTATCAGATACTTTCCATTGAGATTCAGTTGGACAAGTGTATGGTTGTACACATTATATCACGGGTTTTCGACCTATCTACGTATTCCGTTTCCGGTATACATTAGAAGCGTGCGCTGTTAATTACCAGGATCTCCACGATAGCCTTAGCTTCTGAAGTGGCGTTAAGCAGCAATAATTAATAATTGGGTGCCTGTTGGGCGAATATATATTGATTATTTCCCTCTTTGTTTTGAAGAATATTCCTTCAAAAAAAGAGGGGTGGGGGATGATTTTTCTTCATCTCCAGCTTGATAAGTGTGCAACTATGAGTGAAGCTGTTTTGTCAAGATTATTACTGATCCTAGATACAGGTTTTTTATTATTTATATATGGCACCTGTGAGGGTTAGTCTCTCACTCTCGAATACGCCATCCTAATTTATGGGGCTTAGTCCAGACTAGCCTTAAAATTGAGGGCTTGTTACACCCAATTAGCATAATCATTCATGCTAAGATTACGGAATTACTTAGTTATGGCTCCTTATTTATGATATGTCTTCTGTTATTATACAGAGAGACATACATGTAATTCCTTTTAAATTTAATCTCCTTTCACCTTGGAATGCAGGCTTAGGAGCTATATTTTGTCTGCTAATTCTTAAGTCCTAGGCCCTCTGCCTTTTTACGATTCAGCTAAGTCTGGGCATTGGTTATTAATATAAAAATATGATAAATTTAAAGTAATCTACGTTTTTTTTATAACTTACCAACAGGCCTGAAAATAAGCAGTCTGACATTTGCAGAATGAGGTCCCCAAAGAGTGAATTTGATGATGCTATCCCATACAGTGGACCAATTTATCCTCTGGGAACCTCTTTCTGTTTAGTTTTGAGATCCCCTGTCAAACTGAGGTTCACACAGGGTAAATTTAGTGATGCTACCCTGCTGTGCAGGGTAGCATCACTAAATTCACCCTCAGTGGACCTCATTTTGCAGATGACAGTCTGCTTATTTTCTGGCTTGCTTACCAATGACCCAGCCGGGGATGGCCCTCCCATGAGTGGGCACTCATACCTCCCCGCTGAGTTATTATTTAGTACGCTCATCTACAAAGAATGATGTTGGCGCCAATTCCGGTCTCTTCCTGACAGCTGCGCATATGCAGATGGTAAAAGTATGGAGGGCCAGATAGGACTTTTAATTTTCGGTATTGTATGCAAATTTTGGAGATTGGAGGATCAAAATTTGTGTTTGGCCCTTGATAATATTGAGTTTGCACCAGCTAAGTCTGGGCCATTGATAAGTGTAAAAAGTATACAAATTACTTTAAATTTATCATTTTCCTTGAAAATAGGTTAATTTGGTGCACAATTTAAAAACCTGCATTCAGACTTTTAAGACTGATGTAACAATATTTACTTGTGATAAGCTACCATTTCCAAAATATGGAGCATTCATGTTGCATAATTGTGACAAAAAGGTGGTAATGTTTGGGCTAATCTCCTCTCAGAAACATTCAAAACACGATTTATTTGGACAAAACAGAAAAACACAGTCTTAAAAATAGATGAAGCATTCAGTGTGATAGCAAGGTCACATGTTTGTTAAAGGCTGGGCAAAACATTTGTTCACTTTGGAGATCCCGACATTACATATTTTGCAGATTTTATTAGCTCATCTTGACAAAGTCAAGCTGAGCTAATCTCATCGCTTGCCGTCCGTCAACACCATGTTTTGGTCTTCTCCTCCAAAGCCACTGGGCCAATTCAAGTGAAAGTTTGTGTGAGTGATGGTCCCAAAGGGGCATTTCATTTTTGTTCAACTCAGCATGCCCAGCCCCATAGGGAGGGAGTGGGGGAAAATGCTCCAAAATATTCTAAAAATCTTCTGCTCAAGAACCAGTGTGTACAATGACTTGATATTTGCTATGGAGCTTCCATATGAGGTGTAAAATCAAGTTTGTTCAAACAAAGTTTGTGAAGTAATATTTGGCTTTGTAATAGGAGGGGTAAGATTTTTGGCCCCGCCCAAAATTTCTATTTTCTGAACTGATGGTCCGGTATGAACCAAATTTGGTTTGTGGTAGTATTGGGTCATAAGTACTTGACCCATGCAAAAAAAAAAATTCCCACATCCCCATGGGAACCCTGGGAGCTAAAAATAGAAATATTTTCAAACGCCCATATTTCCCAAACCCCACGGAACAGAGAGCTTTTATTTGGTATGAAGTATCCTTATGACCAGTAGAATTGAATGGTAAAAAAAAATTGCCATCGGTTATGTTAGGGTGTTCTGTAATGGGCATCGAAAAAATGCTGAGTCAGCATATTTGCAAAAATTTTAAAAAATCTTTTCTCCAGAACCAATCATCAGAATCTTTTGATATTTGGTATACAGCATTCATAGGGGGTCAGATAAAAGTTTGTTGAAATAAAGCTCATTGGTTCATATTTGGGCTCTCTACAGGAGCCCGAAGTTTTAACATAGGGTAATATGGGGAATATTCTTTAAAAATCTTCTTCAGAACCACCAGTCAGAATCTTTTAATATTTGGTATCATCATTGTTATGAGGGTCAGATTCTAGATTGTTCAAACCAAGTCCCTAGGTTAATATTTGGGCTTCCTATGGAAGCCCAAATTTTATCTTTGTTCAATATGGAGGGTAATTTAAAAAAATCTTCTTCTTCAGATCCATCAGTCAGAATGCTTTGATATTTGGTATGCAACATCTCTATGGGGGTCAGATTCAAGTTTGTTCAAATCAGATCCCTAGGTATATATTTGGGCTCACTATGGTAGCCCAAATTTTTACTTAGTTCAATATGAGAAAATTTCTTTAAAAATCTTCTTCTTCAGATCCACCAGTCGGAATGCTTTTATATTTGGTACACAACATCTCTAGGGGGGGGGGGGGGGGGGGGGGGGGTGGGGGCAGATTCCAGGTTGTTCAATTCGAGTGACTAGGTTAATATTTGGGCTCCATATGGGAACATGAAATTTAACTTAGTACAATATGAGGGAATTTCTTCAAAAATCTTCTTCAGATTCATTTGTCAGAATGCTTTCACATTTGGTATACAACATCTCTAGGGGGGTCAGATTCAAGTTTGTTCAAATCGGATCCATAGGTCAATATTTGGGCTCGCTGTGGTAGCCCAAATTTGAACTTAGTGCAATTCGAAGAAATTTCTTTACAATTTCTCTTCTTCAGATCCAACGGTCAGAATGCTTTCATACTCGGTACACAACATCTCTAGGGAAGTCAGATTTAACTGTGTTCAAATCAAGAGCCTGGGTTAATATTTGGGCTCTCTATGGGAGCCGGAATTGGCCATTTTGCTGAAGAATTAAAAATTTTGTATTCAGTACCCTCTAGAGGTACTAAGATTAATCCACATAGGTTGTATCAAGGGGCTTCATAGGGGAGCTCTACATTTTACTTATGATCAACTGAAGAAAAGGCATGATGCCTAGATTATTTTTGTCACTCTTGAGGGACTCAAGGATTGACAGTGTAGCCTATGGAGATGGCTTGCTTAATGTAGACTCATTCTTGGACTCTGTTTAAATTGTGTTCTGTACAAGATGAGCGCTTCAGGCCCCGTGGGGCCTCTTGTTTTTCTTCTAATAAATTACATTTTCTTTTTCTCTCAGGTTTTGTAACTTATTTACATGTGAGAAAATTATATGAAGGAACAGATGTTCACCAAAAGTGCAAATGCAAGGTTTAAAATGTGTCCTAAACAAGCTGCATGTGTTGGTTGTCCAAAAATCCAAAGTCTGGGCATTGTCGCTTTAAATTGGTGGCCAATCACCATCTGCATCATAAAATGTAGTTTGTTAAATGTGCTGTCTGATAAAGTCGTATACTGAAAGTAAACATAGTATACTTGTAGCTTGTCAAGTGTAATTTCTTTCAATGCTGACCAACAATACATGTATCGCAATTAGTGATTAGTAAGATATTTCCTGTTTTCAACATAATTGCTCTCATTTGACAACTTTACTTCTAGACATCAGATCCTCTCTGTTGTGTTTAGATGTGTATTTCTTTGTTTTTTTTGCCTGAATCTGAATGAGACATCCAATGTTTATCTTACAGATCTCCAGATGGGTTAATGCAGCTGAGGAATTTAACTCATTTAGGCTTGAATGACATTTCCTTGGAAAGAATTCCACCTGATATTGGCAGGTATAGTATATTTGTTATTTAGTTTGAAGTGCATTAACCCTTTGAACCCTGGTGGTATCTTCCATGTCAGTTCAGTGACAGCAGTTGAAAGAGTCCATATTCATTATTTGGGGGTAGACCAATTAATATTTTCAACTTGCAGCCTTGGGGTTGCATGTTGAAAATATTGATTGGTCTACACCGCACATTTACCTTGTAGCCATCCCACTTAATGACATTATCACATAGCTTGTGACCTGGCCGGAAAAACGGCCTCTGGGGTTCAAAGGGTTAAGCTAAGAAGTGATTACCTATTGGTTGCATGTTGAATGAATGATCTTTGTTGTCCCTCACTTTTCTGCATAGGTATAGCACTGTTAGATAAAAATAAATGATGAGAAAAATATCCACTGAAAATAAGTCAGGTTTTCTTAATGTTTAGTATACAAAATATTTTTAACCTGTAATGGCCTAATTCTGGCTTTAATAATTTTTTACTGCAACAGAACAGTCTATTGGTAAACTTACAATTTACATTCTCAGTACCTTGGCAGTTGTTTCTAGGCAAGTATTTTTTGCCGATGTAGGCAACAAAGACTTGCCTAGAAACAACTACAAAGCCACAGGATGTAGTCTTGTCAAGTTGCATTAAAAATGTATAAAAATCTCCAGTCCATTAAAGGTTAAGAGTAATTTTATAAAAGAGATTTAAAAAAAGAGAAAAGAAAATAACATTCCTTTATTAATTACTATGCCAGATTATTCAATTGTATGATTTTAAAAACACGGCACTTTGGGAACATAAAATAGCTGAAAGAGTGTTCAAGCTCCGCTCAAGCAGGTTTACGGCAGTTGAAGACATGTGCACCTTCGACGTGCAGTATGCCTTAGTACATGGTGTAGGGACCAGCTGTGAGACCGACTAGAGTGATTATGTCGCCCTTCTAAGCCCAAAGTCGCCTAGAAAAATAGTCTGGGCGATTACAAGTCGCCCTCTAAAAATTGGCCAAAATGAGAAAAGGCTGAACTGACTTGCGCGACTCAACAAAATAATCCAGTTTGAAAGTAGTTTACCTTGCTTAGGATACCGAAAATGTATACACAACTGCGTATTTTCTAACTCTGTATTTTTATTTCGTTTTGCTGATGACTGTTAACTGTTGGGTCGTCTATTCCTAGAAAAATACGAATGGAATTGAAACACATAAAAAAAGCTTTAGTGATGACAAGAAAAGCTTTGTACAGGGCACAAGTGTGCATATGAAGGATCTTGAAAAAGGGGTCCTCCTAAACACTGGAATAACGCAGAATTGACACTGGAATGCCATAACAATGATGCGAAACAACATTTATTTTACAAAATACTCGACCTCAGAATGTATTTTGTTTATTAACTAACAAAGTTCTTTCCAAGCAACCTTCTTACATCTGGTCCTATTCACACTTTCAGACTTAGGAAATTATTAGCGACAGTGGCTGCACTCGCTACTGATGTCAGACACTGCTATTGTGTTCAGGAGATCACAAGTTAAATTTTTGTCAGTAATTACGGCATGGTTTCATCATGGACCATTCTAGAACCATCCTTGTAGAGAGAACATTTTTCCATCAGAAACATTAGTGAGAGATATGTGTTATTAGCGCCATTAAAATACTGCATATTTTCATCGTTGTGTTGTCTTTCATTTGTCAATAGACCATTCATTCCACAAACAATCACTTTGGCCATCTGAAAGATAGCATGAAAGTAATAACAGTTTCTATTAACACCACTGCGAAAGAAATGGGGTGCTTAATAAAGTTCCAGGTGTATATATCGATTGTGTTAGCCCTTTGAGACATTAATTATCCTGACATTCAAAGGTCACTGGGAATTCAGTTTCTTCAATGTTTTTCAAAATGCGACGTCAAACGTCGGAACGTACAAATAAAATGATATTTTTCACATTAGTGATTATCTGGTTGAGAGCTAGATTATTTTTGGTGGTCTGAATTTGTTATTCAAAACTTGTTTTATAATTCGTAATAAAACAAAGTTATATAAACAATATATTATTTGTGTTTGACTGAATATGAAATATAAGCAAGGGAAGTGTTGGCTTTTGCTCTGGTATCCTCATTTTTTGAAAGCCCTGATGGTGGCTTCTAGCACTCAACCAGTTAAGAAGTCTTGACAGCAGGATTATGTTAGTATTTTAAGCTGCGATAACATTTGGTTCAACGGTTGTCACTGAGCACTATTCGGGATAAAATAGGAATGGAGGTTAAAGCTTTAAAAAATAATAACAAAACAAATGACCACAAAGTATCAATGCGCTTTTTGATTTCGTACGTCATATGACGTACAATAGTCTCAAAGAGTTTTTTTATTTTTTTTTATTAGGGTTTAACGACACATTAACAGCCAGGGTCATATCATGTTTTTACAGTTTTATGGGTGGAGGAAGCCGGAGTACCTGGAGAGAACCACCGAGCAACGACGAGCAGCTGCCGGCTCTCCAACATCGTAACTCTGAACTCTGCACCGCGGCACAGGCAGGGTTAGATTGGTTGAAGACACAGCATCATCGTGCCCCCATGAGGGCAATTGGGGTTAAGTGCCTTGCCCAAGGACACAACGGGGGAGCATGAATCAGTCGCTGAAATGGTCACCCATCCAACTACTAACGGTCTCAAAGAGTTAAAATGTTTTACACAATTACAACAGTATGTACAAGCCTCTTTCAGACTTCAAGCCGTCAAGCCAACCAATTCAGCCTGTGAATTTCATGGAATATACATCTGATACAATCAAACAAACCATTCATCATTCATCCCATTTTTAGCTTAACTTGACATAGTCAAGATAAGCTATTGCCATCACGCGTGCGGAAGTCTGTGAGTCTGTGACGTCTGTTCACATTTCCTTTAGCACGGGCTACACCCTGCAGTTCTTGTCTGATCGTCACGAAATTTCATATGCAGGTTTGGGGTCATGTCTAGATGAGAACGTCCCCTTTTGGTCGCGATCAGGCAACCGGTATGGCTGCCCGAGCCCAAAACCCGAAAACCATTAGCACAGTCTACAGGTCGTATTTATGAAGGGATTTCATTGTAACTTGGTAGGATGCCTCTGTATAGTGCCTAGACGAGAACGTCCCCTTTTGGGCATGATCTATCAACCGTGATGGCTGCCCAAGCCCGAAACCCAAAAACTTTTAGCACAGTCTGCAGGTCATGTTTAATATGGAGGGATTTCATTGTAACTTGGTAGGATGACTCTTTATGATGTCTAGATGCGAATTTCCCCATTTGGGCATGATCTGCCAACCGTGACGACTGCCCGAGCCCAAAACCTGAAAACCTTTAACACAGTCTACAGGTCATATTTATTGAGGAATTTCATTGTAACTTGGTGGGTTGACTTCATACAATGTCTAGATGAGAAAGTCCCCCTTTGGACGTGATTGGGCAACTGTGACGGCTACAGGAGCCCGAAGCCCGAAAACCTTCAGCACAGTCTAGAGGTCATATTTATGAAACAATTTCATTGTAACTTGGCAGGATGACTCCAAATAATGTCTAGATGAGAACGTCCCATTTTGATCGCGATCATGCAGCCTTGATGGGTGCCCGAGCCCAAAAACCTTTAGCATAGGCAAAAGGTCATATTTATGGAAGGATTTCATTGTAACCTGTTAGGTTGACTCCATATAATGCCTAGATGATGACATCCCCTTTCGGTCGTGATTGGCCAGTTGTGATGGCTACAAGTGCCCGAAGCCCGAAAACCTTGAGCACAGTCTACAGGTCATATTTATGAAGGGATTTCATTGTAACTTCTTAGAATCACTCCAGATGATGCTCAGATGAGATTGTCCCCTATGGTTGCGATCATTCACCCATGATGGCTGCCCAAGCCCGAAGCTCAAAAACCTTTAGCACAGTCTACAGGTCATATTTATGAAGGGATTTCATTGTAACGTGGTAGGTTAACTTCATATAATGTCTAGATGAGAACGTGCGATCATTCACCCATGATGGCTGCCCGAGCCCGAAGCCGAAAACCTTTAGCACAGTCTACAGGTCATATTTATGAAGGGATTTCATTGTAACTTGGTAGGTTAACTTCATATAATGTCTAGATGAGAACGTCCCCTTTTGGACATGATTGGGCAACTGTGATGGCTAAAGGTGCCCGAAGCCCGAAAACCTTTAGCACAGTCTACAGGTCATATTTATGAGGGGATTTCATTGTAACTTGGTAGGATGACTCCAAATAATGTCTAGATGAGAACGTCCCCTTTTGATCGCGATCATTCAGCCTTGATGGGTGCCCTAGCCCAAAAACCTTTAGCGTAGGTAAAAGGTCATATTTATGGAAGGATTTCATTGTAACCTATTAGGTTGACTCCATATAATGCCTAGATGATGACATCCCCTTTTGGTCGTAATTGATCAGCTGTGTTGGCTACAAGTGCCCGAAGCCCAAAAACATTGAGCACAGTCTACAGGCCATATTTATGAAGGGATTTCATTGTAACTTCATAGGATCATTCCAGATGATGCCCAGATGAGATTGTCCCCTTTGGTTGCGATTATTCAACCATGATGGCTGCCCGAACCCGAAGCCCGAAAACCTTAAGCACAGTCTATAAGTCATATTTGTGAAGGGATTTCATTGTAACTTGGTAGGTTGACTCCATATAATGCCTAGATGAGAACGTCCCCTTTTGGACATGTTTGGGCAACTTTGACGGCTAAGGGTGCCCGAAGCCCAAAAACCTTTAGCACTGTCTACAGGTCATATTTATGAAGGGATTTCATTGTAACTTGGTAGGTTGACTCCAAATAAGTTCAAGATGAGAACGTCCCATTTTGGCCGTGATCATTCAGCCTTGATGGGTGCCCGATCCCAAAAACCTTTAGCATAGGCAAAAGTTTATATTTATAGAAGGATTTCATTGTAACATTGTTAGGTTGACTCCATATAATGCCTAGATGATGACATCCCCTTTTGGTTGTGATTGGTCAACTGTGATGGCTACAGGTGCCCGAAGCCCGAAAACCTTGAACACAGTCTACAGGTCATATTTATGAAGGGATTTCATTGTAACTTTGCAGGATCACTCCAGATGATGCCCAGATGAGATTGTCCCCTTTGGTTGCGATCATTCAACCATGATTGCTGCCCGAGCCCGAAGCCCGAAAAACTGTAGCACAGTCTAAGGTCATATTTATGAAGGGATTTCATTGTAACTTGGTAGGTTGACTTCATATAATGTCTAGATGAGAACGTCCCCTTTTGGACACAAGTGGGCATCTGTCACGGCTTCAGGGGCCAAAAGCCCGAAAACCTTTAGAACAGTCTACAGGTCATAATTATGAAGGGATTTTATTGTAGCTTGGTAGGATGACTCCAAATAGTGTCCAGATGAGAACGTCTCCTTTTGGTCATGATCATTCAGCCTTGATGGCTGTCCGAGCCCAAAAACCTTTAGCATGTCTGTAGGTCGTATTTATGGAAGGATTTCATTGTAACTTGTTTGGTTGACTCCATATAATGCCTAGATGATGGCATCCCCTTTTGGTCGTGGTTGGTCAACTGTGATGTCTACAGGTGCCTGAAGCCCGAAAACCTTTAGCACAGTCTACAGGTCGTATTTATGGAGGGATTTTAATGTAACTTGATAGGATGACTCATTTTGGAATAATTTCATTGTAATTTTGTTGATATATGTTAACTGTGAGGGCCACATATATTAACTGTGAGGTCATATTAACCCACCCCTCAGATCTTTAGTACAGTGTACACCTCATATTATTTTTATCATAAACATAGCATACAGGGAACAGAAATGAACATATTCCCAATTATCACAATTCTTGTCTTATTTCATAATCCTTTCATAAACATTGAACATTATCCTTTTCATCAAAGACAACACACAAGTTAAGCTACAGTGTCACTGACACTTTCATTTATTTGGCTCAAGCAATGACATACTCATGGAGGGGGAGAACCCCCCTCCACCCCCACCCCCAACCCCACCCCCAAGTAAAAAACAACAACAAAGAAATTGACCCAATGCAAGTTTCACATAACCTAAATAAAAAAAATGGTCTTCAGTATAGGACTGAAAACTGAATTTTGTACTTTTGTTATTTTTTCTCATTCTGACTCCCACAGAGGCCATCCAAATGTCATATATGCTTGACCCCACCCCCCAATCCCCTAACCCTTCCCCCTCCCATCAGAGCCCCTACCCCAAAATGGCTAGTCTCTTCCACTGACACATGATATATGTCATGGGCATCCAAATTTTTTGGACTGCATTTTTACCTCTCCTGACTTTCAGGGGAGCTATAGTGATCACTCACTGTCGGTCGTCTGACATCTGTGAACGTGGTGTTTGAGGGATCATGTTGGCTCAGTGGTAGACTGTTGGACCTCTATGCTAGAGGTCTTGAGTTTGACCTCTGTCTGGGATGACCCACATTGTGTCCTTGGGCAAGGCACTTTATCCCAGTTGCCTACATGGGGGCACGATTATGCCGTGTACTAAACTGGACTGCACATAAATGATGCACATGTTTTCAGCCGCTGTAACCCTGCTTGAGTGGAACAGACTTAGAATTTTGAGGAGCTGACAGTTGCTCGTCGATGCTCGGTGGTTCTCTCCGGGTACTGCAGCTTCCTCCATCCGTAAAACTCATGGTCATGATTAGCCATTGTGCATAAGTATGTGACCTTAAACACCAATAATCTTCTCCTCCAAAACCGCTGAACTGATTTAATTGAAATTTGAGATAACAGTTTATGACATCGCATTTTGATTTTGTTCAAATCAAGTTGCCTCGCCCCTCGGTAGGGCCACGCCCAAAAAGTGTGCTTAAATCTTAAAAAAATCTTCTTCTCATGAACCAGCAGTAGCAGAGACTTGATATTTGGTGTGCAGCTTCCTTTTGAGGTGTAGACTCAGATTTGTTCAAGAGAAGTGCGAGGAGCTATATTTGCCTTCGTTATGGGAGGGGCAAGAATTTTCGCCCAGCCTAAAATTTCTATTTTCCAAACTGAGAGGCTGATTAGAACCAAATTTGATATGAGGGCTTGTTGGGTCCTAAGAACTTAATTTATGCAAAAAAAAAATTTCCTGTAACCCCGTGGGAACCACAGGTGCGAAAAATAGAAAATATTTAAAACGCCCATATCTCCAAAACTACACGGTACTGAGAATTCTTATTTGGTGTGAAGCTTCCTTAGGACCAACAGAATGGAATGGTCCCAAAAAATTGCTATCGATTTTATCATAGGATACCTTTTCGGGACTTTGAAAAAGTGCTTAGTCAGCATTTTTTAACACTGTGGGTAATGGGAAAAACATTTAAGACTCCTTTAACATTTAAGACTACTCTTCTCCCAAACCACTGCTCCAAAAGCTTTCACATTTAACATCTTTGGAAGATTGTTTCGCATGTGTATTGAAATCACATCCCTGAGTCCATATTTGGGCTCTCTATGGGAGCCCAAATGTTTAAATTAGTGCAGTATGAGGAATATTCTTTAAAAATCTTCTTCCTCAGATCCACCAATCAGAATCTTTTGATATTTGGTATGCAGCATCCTTAGGGGGTGAGATTCAGGTTTGTTCAAGCCAAGTCCCTGGGTTCATATTTGGGCTCACTGTGGGAGCCCGAATTATAACTTCGTTCAGTATGAAGAATTTTTCTTGAAAAATCTTCAGATCCAGCAGTCGGAATGTTTTGATATGCAGCATCCTTGGGGGGGGGGGGGGGGGTGGAGGTGGGGTGGGGGGGGGGAGGTGGGATTCAAATTTGTTCAAGCCAAGACCCTGGGTTCATATTTGGGCTCACTGTGGTAGCCTGAATTATAACTTAGTTCAAAATGAGGAATTTTATTTAAAAATCTTCTTCAGATACAACAGTCAGAATGTTTTGATATTTGATATACAGCATCCTTAGGGAGGTGAGATTCAAGTTTGTTGAAGCCAAGTCCCTGAGTTCATATTTGGGCTCCCTGTGAGAGCCTGAATTATTACTTAGTTCAATATGAGGAATATTCCATAAAAATCTTTTTTTTTGGATCCACTGGTCAAAATCTTTGGATATTTGGTATAAGCTTTTCTTAGGAGGGGCAGATGCAACTTGTTCAAATCAATTCCCTGGGTGATATTTTGGTTTCCATGTCAGGTGAGCGCCCTGGGGCCTCTTGTTTTAGTCAAGTTTGGGTGGTGGACGGCCCTTTTTGCTTATAACTTAGTTGTTTCAGGACGGATTTTTATAATATTTGGTATGTGACTTGGTATGCATGTTCAACACCCGATGACATGAAATAGGGCATGTCCATTCTTTTTCATAAGAGTTAAGACCCTTTGTTAAAATCGACAAATTTTGAGCTCGATAGCTTGCTAACTTCATCAAACGTCTATCGATATGACTGATATTTGGCACATGGGTTTCAATGAACAATGTCTTGATCGAGTCCGAAAACAGGCTTGGTCCGATGTACGGTAGCAGAATTATTGGTCTGTCTTGGTCATTTTTAGCTCAACTTTGGCAAAGCCAAATTTGAGCTTATGCCATGGCCAGTCATCCGCCTGTCCGTCTGTCTATCTGTCCATCAACAATTCAATACGGCTCGGGCTAGAGGCCGTATTTATGAACCGATCTTTACAAAACTTCTTGGGTACCTTTGTTATGACTGTGGGACGAGAATGAGTGTTTTGGGGTCCGATCCGAAATTCAAGTTGGTCGCTGGCGGCCATTTTGTACAGACTTAGGTGAAATCAGATTTTTGCGCAGAACTTCCATATGAAAGCACTGATTTGAATAATTTTTTGTATGAATGTTTAGTATCATGGGATACATCACATATAATATGGGTTTTTTTTTTCGTACGTAAACTATGCAAATTAGACTAACTTTGATGTATTTAGTGTTACTTTCAGCACTGTAAGTGCAAATGCCAATACGGCTCAGGCTAGAGGCCGTAGTTATAAACCGATCTTTACGAAACTTCTTGGGTACCTTTGGTATCACCGTGGGACGAGAATGGGTGTTTTTGGGTGCAGTCCGAAATTCAAGATGGCCGATGGCAGCCATTTTGTACAAAATTAGGTGCAATCAGACTTTTGCACAGAACTTCCATATGAAAGCGCTGATTTGAAAAATTTTTTGTGTGAATGTTTAGTACCATGTCATACATCACATATAATATGGGTTTTTTTTCTCGTGCAGAAATTATGCAAATTAGATGAACTTTGATTTTTTCAGTGCTACTTACACACAGTAAGTACACATGTCAATACGGCTCGGGCTAGAGGCTGTATTTATCAACCGCTCTTCACGAAACTTCTTGGGTACTTCTGTTATCACCTTGGGACGAGAACGAGTGTTTCTGAGTGCGGTCCAAAATTCAAGATGGCTGCCAGTGGCCACTTTGTACCGAAATTAGGTCTAATCAGTTTTTTGCACACAACTTCTATACGGCTCAGACTAGAGGCCATATTTATGAACCAATCTTTACGAAACTTCTTGGATACCTTTGTTATCACCGTGGGATGAGAACGGGTGTTTTGGGGTGTCTTCCGAACTTCAAGATGGCCACCAGCAGCCATTTTGTACCAAAATTAGTGCAATTAGTCTTTTGTACAGAACTTCTGTATGAAAGTTCTGATTTGAATAAATTTTTGTATGAATGTTAAGTAAACTGGAATGCATCACATACAGTACTGGTTTTTTTCTCGTGCAGAAATTATGCAAATTAGATGAATTTTAATTTATTTAGTGCTACTTATACACTGTAAGTGCACATGTCAATATGGCTCGGGCTAGAGGCTGTATTTATCAACCGATCTTCACGAAACTTCTTGGGTACCTTTGTTTTCACCTTGGGACAGGAATGAGTGTGTTTTGGGGTGCCTTTGTTATCACTGTGCTATGAGAACAAATATTTTGGGGTTCAGTCAGACCCACTCTGGGAATCAAAGATTTCTTTTCTAGTTTAGTATCTGACTCATCCACCTTCACCCTTACAGTACTTTACCTATACATTTGTTACAGGCAACGGTCAGTATTTATGTACAGACCGTTACAATACTTTATATGTACCTTTGTTATCAGGTCATTACCTAGATGTTTGTCATTGCTGTGTCCAGACATGTTAACCTCCAGAATAATTTTTCAGGGAACCTGAGGGTGATTTTCAGGGAAATGGGATGGATTTCAGGGAAAAGTTCACGCGGGGGCAAAATAAAAGAAAAAAATTGTGAATTTTGTGCTCACAGACCACTATTAACACCAGGTTATATCCAGAACTAGTTGTCAACTATGCTGATGCATTTATGCTATGTTAAAAAATCATAAAATAACTGTTGATTTGCAACCCCCCCCCCCTCCGATCCTCTTCTTCATCCCCCCCCTCCCTCCCCACCAGCACCCACTCACACTATCCCACAGAGCACATCCACCTGTGGTTTGCTCTTATCAAAGTCCAAAGTCTACTTAGCTAATAATTTCCGAAGTCTGGAAATGTTAACAGGAAAAGATGTCCTGATATTCAGTTACTTCAAGCACATTAGTACTCAGAAAATTTCTTTATCAAACTTCATGCATGTGGGACGCTTGTGCCCTACACAAAACTTTTCTTTTCATCATTGAAGCATTTTTGTTTAATTCCATTCAAAATTTTCTGGTTACAGATGGCCAACAGTTAACAGTTCTGTAGTCAGCACAACAGAATAAATGTTGTGTTAGAAAAAAAGTCCATTGTGTTTAAATATGCTGTCATAATTTGTCGGCATCCTAAGCAACTTTAACCTACTTATAAGCTGTGCTAAATAGTTGTTGTTTACGTTTTGATTTTGGAAAAGGGATGAGAATTAAAGCTATTCTATGAAGGAATAAATAAATATATATTATTTAATTCCTTTTCTTATATTTTAATTTCAAAAAACTGCATTTAAATGAAGGTGGAGTTTTCAATTTTTTGAAAGTAAGTCACCTATTTTCACTTCAACACTCGCACATTTATCACGAATCTCCAAAGAAAAAACCCAGAAATAAACATGAACACAGTTGAAATATATATCATAAAATAGCCTTTTCTTAAATAAATTTAACTTAAATCCATATTTTACTTCTTCGTGAGTTTTTACCAGAGTTTGAAATGCATGTGATTTGACTACAAACGTTTTTCATAAGTTACAACGGGAACGAAATATTTGACTGTTGTTTTCCGGGATTTTTGGTTCAAAACTGATTCCCGTCCGGGAGGCCGGCAACTACACTGAAATTCCGGGATTTTCCCGGGCATTCCGGGAGAGTTAACATGTCTGGCTGTGTCACACACTATACATGTACATGACTTGACAAGTTGAGCTACAGTGTCATTGACACTTTCATTTTGAAAATTTTGTGTTTGATAGCATAACTGAAACAAACATCAACCGATTCAATTCATTTTTAGCTCACCTGACCTAAAATGCCATGTGAGCTTTTCTCATCACTTGCCGTCTGTCGTCATCTGACGTCTGTTGTCTGGCATCCATAAACTTTTCACATTTTCATCTTCTTCTCTGTAACCACAGAGCCGGTGTGAACCAGACTTGGCAGGAATGGTCTATGGGAGGTCTTCTACAAACGATCCTCATTTTGTTCCTGACGGATGAAAAACATGGCTTCCAGAGGCATTCTTTGATTCTGGTTGGTGGATTTTCAAAAATCTCCTCTGAAACTGCCAGACCAAATGTTTTGAAACATCACATAAATGATGACTGGGACTCCCTTTACCTACGATCCTCATTTAATGTTGTTTGGGTCACAAACATGGCCGCAATTGCGGCTTATAGTTACTGTAGAAACCCTATGAGAAATCACATTTTCATTTTCTTCTCAGGAACTACTGAGCTGACATGAACCAAACCTGGCAGGGATAGTCTATGGGAGGTCCTCTACAAACGATCCTCATTTTGATCCCATGGGTTTGAAAACATGGCCGCCAGAGGCATTCTTTGATTCTGATTGGTGGATTTTCAAAAATCTTCTCCTCTAAAACCACAGGGCCAAATGTTTTGAAACTCTGCATGGTTGATGACTGGGACCCCACTACCGATGAGATCGACATTTAATGTTGATCAGGTTGCAAACATGGCTTTAATTGCAGCTTATAGTTACTATAGAAATCCTATGGGAAATCATATTTTCATCTTTTTCTCTGGAACTACTAAGCTGACATGAACCAAACCTGGCAGGAATGGTCTATGGGAGGTTCTCTACAAATGATCCTCATTTTGTTCCCGTGGGTTGAAAAATATGGCCGCCAGAGGCAGTCTCTGATTCTGGTTGATGAATTTTCAAAAATCTTCTCTGAAACTGTCAGGCCAAATTTTTAGATACTTCACATAAATGATGCCTGGGACCTCCTCTACCAACTATCCTCATTTAATGTTGTTCGGGTTGTAAACATTGCCGTAATTGCGGCTTATAGTTACTATAGAAACCCTATGGGAAATCACATTTTCATCTTCTTCTCTGGAACTACTGAGCCGATGTGAACCAAACCTGACAGGGGTAGTCTATTGGAGATCTTCTACAAACGCGCCTCATTTTGGTTACCATGCATCGAAAAACATGGCTGCCAGAAGCATTTTTTGATTGTGATTGGTGGTTTTTGAAAAATGTCCTCCACTGAAACCACAGGGCCAAATGTTTTGAAACTTTGCATGGTTGATGACTGCGACACCCTCTACCAACGATCCGCATTTAATGTTGATCGGGTTGCAAACATGGCTGCAATTGTGTCTTTTAGTTACTATAGAAACCCTATTGGAAATCACATTTTCATCTACTTCTCTGGAACTACTGAGCCGACATGAACCAAACTTCGCAGGAATGGTCTATGAGAGGATGGAAATATGTGGCAGCCAGAGGCTATATTCTAATGCTTAACCCAATGCCTCTCCTGTCTGCACGAAGATCGGTACTGTCAGCAAAATACTTGTTTTTTGAGAATCTGGTAAGGGTTGGTTGGTTTTAGTTTTCTCCACCGAGAACTAGGAAAAAAACCCCAAAATATTGTGTATACAGTACAAGTCAAAATAAGTTGCAACATAACTGCAATAAACTAAGTAAACTACTGCTCCTGCACTGACAAGATCAGAATCTGACATTTTCTGGAAAACTATCAGTGAGAGCTTTCCAGAAAATGATGTCAGCTTCTGGTCTTATCAGTGTAGGAAGAGAAAAGATACATAGTTTACAGGATTATCCTACAACTTATTTTGACTACTACTGTAAACAAGTGCAGCTGTAATTATGTTAATACATGTATTACTCTCAAGTTACTTATCTGAAATACTGATTGATGACAGGTGTTTGGAAAAGCATGGAAGTTTTATTTATTTTCTTTTCCCAGTAGATGTCCAGTAAAAATAAATCATTTAAAATATGACAAAATTGGAGTAAAATGTGTTTCCTGTAACCCTTTACCTATCCAAAGCTATTTGAACTAGAATACTGTCTGAAAAAATTGTAATTTTCAAAATATTTAACCTTCTTTTACAGATTTTTTTGTTGAAACAGAATTCATAAATGTGTGCATTTTCAAGAAATCTTCTTTGAAACTACAAGGCCAAATGTTTTGAAACTTAATGTGACTGATGACTGTAACCCCTCTACCAATGATCCTCATTTAATCTTCATCGGGTTGCAATTATGGCTTCAATTGTGGCTTACAGTTACTATAGAAACCCTATAGGAAATCACATTTTCATCATCTTCTCTGAAAATACTGAGCCAATGTGAACCAGACTTGGCAGGCATGGTCTATGAGAGGTTCTCTACAACTGTTATTCATTTTATTCCTGTTGGAATAAAAACGTGGCCGCCAGAAGCATTCTTTGATTCTGATTGGTCAATTTTGAAAACTCTTGTCCTCTGAAACCACAGGGCCAAATGTTTTGAAACTTTGCATGGTTGATGACTGGGACACCCTCTACCAACTTCACTCATTTAATGTTGATCGTGTTGCAAACATGGCCTCAATTGCAGTTTATAGTTACTAGAGAAAAACCCTATGGGAAATCCCGTTTTCATCTTCTCTCTGGAATTCCTGAGCCGACGTGAACCAAAACTTGGCAGGAATGGTCTATAGGAGGCCCTCCACAAACGATCCTCTTTTTGTTCCCGTTGGTTGGAAAATATGGCCACCAGAGACATTCGATGATTCTGTTTGATGGATTCAAATGTTTTGAAACTTCACGTGATTGAGGACTGGGAACCTACCAATGATCCTCATGTAATGTTGATGTAATGTTGCAAACATGGTCACAATTGCAGCTCATAGTTACCATGAAAAGCCTATGGGATATCAAATTTTTAGTCCCCTACCGGCATCGCCGGAGGGGACTATAGGTTTGCACTCTATCCATCCGTCAGTCTCTCAGTCCGTCAGTCTGTCAGTCACACTTTAGTTTTCTGGACTTTTTTTGGAAATGCTTCAACCGAATGATTTCATTTTTGGTAACCTACTATGGAACAATGACTTACATCATCGCTATAGACTTGGTTTGTGAAGTGGCATTAAGCACCATTTATTATTCATGAATTAATTTTTTGGGTGCCTGCTCGATATTTTTATATCGTTTCCGGGTACTGCTTATTCTAGAGCTATCCCCTCCTTCTTTTGAAGTTATGTTCAAAAAAGGGGGGTGGTTTCATTTTGTCCACTTCTCTGCCTTATGGGGTATGTAACTATTGAGGAAGCTGTCTTGTCCGTACTATGTTCGGCGATCAGCTGCAATATTTTTGTGTGGCGTAGGTTTATGGGAAATTTCTCTCATTCTCAGTATGCCTTAATTATATTTAGGACCTAGACCAGACTAGTCTCTAAAATTATTTATTTGTTACATCTTAACATGATTTTATGCTTAGATTTAGGATGTACATAATTGGATACATATTAGGTTATATCTCTTCTATTATGGTATTAAGAGACATACATGTAATTCTTATTTCTTCAACATGGATTGAAGGATTTGATCTATGTTGATCTACTATTTCCAAAGTTCTAGGCCCTCCGCCGTTTTACGATTCAGCTAAGTCTGGGTCATTGGTACAGTATAGAAATGTTAAAAAATTTATAGTAATTTATATATTTTTTATACTTACCAATGACCCAGATGGGAATGGCCCTCCCATGAGTGGGCAGTACTGGGCACTCATACCTCCCCGCTGAATTATTATAATCTTTTTTGGCTCACCAACAATAGTTGTGTGAGCCTATGGCATAGCCCTCATGTCGGCGTCGACGTTGGCGTCCGGATTCATTCATTTTGAACTTTTGTGTGCAGGTTTTGATTTTTTTTTTTTTTGCTTTTTTTTTTGTATGTCTGCATGCTTTTCAGGGATAGTAATATTTTATTCAACCCTTTCCATGCTTAGTTACTTGAATTTTGTTCTTTTGTGTACAGGTTTTTGACTTTTCTGTGCAGGTTTTTGACTTTTGTGTACAGGTTTTTGACTTTTGTGTACAGGTTTTGAAATTTTGTCTTCAAGTGGAGTTTTACCTTATTGGCATATTGCCATGGTGGTGGTTTCCTTAACATTTCAGGGTATTTTTCTCAATTTTAACCCCTTGAAACAAATGTGATGCTTTTTTGACTTTTATGTGCAGGTTTTGAGGTTTGTCTTTTTTTTCTTCCAAGTGGAAATTTTTCAAGTAGAGTTTCACCTTACTGGCATATTGCCATTGTGGTTCTGTGACAGGGTATTTTTCTCAATTTTAACCCCTTGAAACAAATGTGATATTTTTTTTTTACTTTTATGTGCAGGTTTTGAGGTTTGTCTTTCTTTTCTTCCAAGTGGCAACTTACCTTGTAGCATATTGCCATGGTTCCTATTTTATGTTAGGATGCTTCTGGGGGCTATTATTATATTATTTAACCCTTTAGCTGCTTATTTACTTTAATTTTGGACTTTTGTGTGCAGGTTTTTTACTTTTGTGTGCAGGTTTTTATATTTTTTTTAAGTGGAGTTTTACCTCACTGACATATTGCCATGGTGGTTACTGTAACATTTACAGGATATTTTTCTCAATTTTAACCCTTTGAAACAAATGTGATACTTTTTTTTACTTTTTACGTTCAGGTTTTGAGGTTTGTCTTTCTTTGCTTCCAAGTGGATATTTTTCAAGTAGAGTTTCACCTTACTGGCATATTGCCATTGTGGTTACTGTGACAGGGTATTTTTCTCAATTTTAACCCCTTAAAACAAATGTGATACTTTTTTTTACTTTTATGTGCAGGTTTTGAGGTTTGTCCTCACTTTTCTTCCAAGTGGTGACTTTCCATGTAGCATATTGCCATGGTTCCTATTTTATGTTAGAATGCTTCTTGGGGCTATTATTATATTATTTAACCCTTTAGCTGCTTATTTACTTTAATTTTGGACTTTTGTGTGCAGGTTTTGAACTTTTGTGTGCAGGTTTTGATATTTTTTTTAAGTGGAGTTTTACCTCACTGGCATATTGCCATGGTGGTTATTGTAACATTTTCAGGGTATTTTTCTAAATTTTAACCCTTTGAAACAAATGTGATACTTTTTTTACTTTTATGTGCAGGTTTTGAGGTTTTTCTTTCTTTTCTTCCAAGTGGATATTTTTCAGGTAGGGTTTCACCTTACTGGCATATTGCCAAGGTGGTTACTTTGACATTATCAGGGTATTTTTCTCAATTTTAACCCATTGAAACAAATGTGATACTTTTTTTTTACTTTTATGTGCAGGTTTTGAGGTTTGTCTTTCTTTTCTTCAAAGTGGAGACTTACCTTGTAGCATATTGCCATGGTTCCTATTTTATGTTAGCATGCTTCTTAGGGGTTATTATTATATTATTTAACCCTTTAGCTGCTTATTTTCTTTAATTTTAGACTTTTGTGTGCATGTTTTGAACTTTTTTTTTTTTTTTTACTCCAGCCGCCCCTTTACATTGGCCACCTGTTGGTGAGCCACGGGGTACTGATACTCCCTCTAGTTTATACAAAGAATGATTTATTTGGCGCCAGATTCGGTGCCTTCCTGGAGTATGCGCATGCGTGGAAGGTAAAATGTATGGAGGGCCAGATAGGACTTCTAATTTTCGGTTTTGTATGCAAATTTTGGGGATTGGGGGGGCAAAATTTGTGTTTGGCCCTAAATATTTTAGAGTTAGAATCAGCTAAGTCTGGGTCATTGGTAAATATAAAAAATATATAAATTACTATAAATTTTTTAACTTTCCAAACCGAGAGGTAGATTTGGACCAAATTTGATATGAGGGCTTATTGGGTCTTAAGTACTTAATTTATGCCAAAAATTTTTTTCCTGTCGCCCCATGGAACTGCAGGAGCTAAAAATAGAAAAAAATTAAAATGCCCATATCGCCAAAACTACACGGCACTGAGAATTCTTATTTGGTGTGAAGCTTCCTTAGGACCAACAGAATGGAATGATAAAAAAAAATTGCTATCGTTTTTATCATGGGTACTTTTCTGGGACTTTGAAAAAGTGCGGAGTCAGCATTTTTTAACACTGTGGGTAATGGGAAAATCATAGACAACTTTTTTCCCAAACCACTGCTCCAAAAGCTTTTAAATTTCACATATAACATCTTTGGAAGATTGTTTCACATGTTTATTGAAATGAATTGCCTGGGTCGATATTTGGGCTCTCTATGGGAGCCCAAATGTTTAAATTAGTGCAGTATGAGGAATATTTTTTAAAAATCTTCTTCTTCAGATCTACCAATAAGAATCTTTTGATATTTGATATGCAGCATCCTTAGGGGGGTGAGATTCAAATTTGTTCAAGCCAGGTCCCTGGGTTCATATTTAGGCTGAAAATTTGGGGTCCTGTTGCGAAGTTAGAAATTTTGGACCAAAATCTGGAATTTTTTTATTTGTTTTTTTATGCGTTTCGGTCAATTTTAAGACAAAAATTTTTTTTTTTTTTTACACTGAAAATTTGGGGTCCGGGTGGGACTTCGAAAATTATGGACCAAAATCCAGAAATTAGTTTTTTTTGTTTTTTATGCGTTTCGGTCAATTTTAAGACAAAAAAACATTATTTTTTTTTACACTGAAAATTTGAGGTCCGGGTGGGACCGGAAATTAGTTTTTTGGTTTTTAATGCATTTTGGTCAGTTTTAAGAAAAAAAAAATTTTAGGCTGAAAATATTCTCTTTGGGACTTCGAAAATTTCCTAACAAAAATAAAAAAAACTCTGTTTTTTATGCGTTTATCTCAGTTTTGGGACTTAAAAATGCAGGAACTGAAAATAGAAGGAAAAATGGAAAAATCCTGTGTATTGTGTGGGTACAACTGCTTCATCTAGTTGGTATATGCTTTTCTTAGGAGGGGCATATGCAGCTTATTCAAATTAAGTCCCTGGTTTGATATTTAGACTACCATGTCAGGTGAGCGCCCTCAGGCCCCCTGGGTCCTCTTGTTTTTCTGGAGTTATGGGTCTTTTTCGATTTAGAAAATTTCAATTTTTCTGCTTTCAGTATGTTCTGGATTTATAGAGTGTTTTATTCTGAATTACAATCATAGCATTAACTCACATGAGTGATTTGCAACATTGGGAATAGGAAGGCCTACAAGTCAAATCTCTGCATGTCTGTCATAGTATTTTTATTTTCGATCGAAATTACAAATTATATGAGTATACTTGCTGAACATTTCCATTCTCAAAACAAACCTTTTAAAAGTCTTAGACCATTTCTATTGAATGTTGATGAGATCTGGAGTGGTAGCATGTTGTGACTGAACTTTGAAACAGAATTCCGCAAACAACCGAGTACAAAACAATTAAAAAAAACAAAACAGACTATTTCTCAAACCTCCAACATGAAAAGCCTTGTCATTTATTTGTGTTTCCCATTCCGTTTACAAACGATCGGCAACCACATTTATTGTTTTTAGCTCTATCCAGAAATGTACCTCATAGTTATGATATCATTTATGACAGTGCATAAAACCACGAGATAATTACGGTTTTGCTACAACTACTTCCGACTTGTAGTGTAACTCTGGTCAGTTAGTATCATGGTGCAGTAATATAGCTCTATCTATATTGCGCACACATCCAACACATTTTATTGACATGATATTTCCTATTTGCAGTTTAATTATTCAATACATTGCTAAAAATTTGAGAAGTATTAACAATGTATTGTAAGAGGTTTTCAATTTTTTTTATACCAGAATGAATGCACCTCTCAATTAAACCAACCAGGGTGCAGTAATATCTAACAACTGCATGTAAGCATATTTAGGGAATGATCACACAGCCAATTTCAAACTGATTGGTTTTGCTCAGTTCCCGAACATGGTGGAAGTTGAGTTTGCATTCTGCTGTTCGGCAGTGTATATTCCTACTGTATAATGTGAGAGTCTGTCTTCTGTGAAGATGTCCACAGGTTCAGTGACAGAAATACAGTGGAACCCTGTTAATTGAATAGCCACTTTGCCAATGACGATTATTCATTTAAGAGGAGTATTCAATTAACAGGGATTCTGCCACTTTCCTGTATTATAGAGATAAACTTAGCATTTATTCTTTTATATCTAGTTTGGCAGAGCTCCATGATCTCTGTCAAACAAGATATAATAAATTAAATGCCTGTATTGGATGAACAATAGGTCTGTAAACAAAGGAAATTTGAGGAGAGTTAGGGTAATTTCTTGACAGATTGCAAGACTTTTTATTATACCCCCACTTTCGAAGAAAATGGGGGTATACTGGATTACATGCGTCCGTGTGTGCGTGTGTGTGTCCGTCTGTCTGTCCATCTGTGCATCTGTGTGTGAGTCCGGCCGAGAATATTCATAACTTTCATAACTTAATTATTTTCTTTAATATTTGTTGGTAATATGGTATGCCCACCCTAGTTATTTTTTTTAGCTCATCTTGACAAAGTCAAGCTGAGCTAATCTAATCGCTTCCCGTCCGTCGTCTGTCGTCAGTCGTCCGTCCGTCCATCGTCCGTCGTCCGTCAACACCATGTTTTGGTCTTCTCCTCCAAAGCCACTGGGCCAATTCAAGTGAAAGTTTGTGTGAGTGATGGGCCCAAAGGGGCATTTCATTTTTGTTCAACTCAGTATGCCCGGCCCCATAGGGAGGGAGTGGGGGAAAATGCTCCACAATATTTTAAAAATCTTCTTCTCAAGAACCAGTGTGTGCAATGACTTGATATTTGCTATGGAGCTTCCATATGAGGTGTAGAATCAAGTTTGTTCAAACGAAGTTCGTAAAGTAATATTTGGCTTTGTAATAGGAGGGGTAAGATTTTTGGCCCCGCCCCAAATTTCTATTTTCTGAACCGATGGTCCGGTATGAACCAAATTTGGTTTGTGGTAGTATTGGGTCATAAGTACTTGACCCATGCAAAAAAAAAAATTCCTGCATCCCCATGGGAACCCTGGGAGCTAAATATAGAAATATTTTCAAACGCCCATATTTCCCAAACCCCACGGAACAGAGAGCTTTTATTTGTTTGAAGTATCCTTATGACCAGTAGAATTGAATGGTAAAAAAAAATTGCCATCGGTTATGTTAGGGTGTTCTGTAATGGGCATCGAAAAAATGCTGAGTCAGCATATTTGCAAAAATTAAAAAAAATCTTTTCTCCAGAACCAATCTTCAGAATCTTTTGATATTTGGTATACAGCATTCATAGGGGGGTCAGATAAAAGTTTGTTGAAATGAAGCTCATTGGTTCATATTTGGGCTCTCTACAGGAGCCCGAAGTTTTAACATAGGGTAATATGGGGAATATTCTTTGAAAATCTTCTTCTTCAGAAGCAGTAGTCAGAATCTTTTGATATTTGGTATACATCATTGTTATGAGGGTCAGATTCTAGATTGTTCAAACCAAGTCCCTAGGTTAATATTTGGGCTTCCTACGGAAGCCCAAATTTTATCTTTGTTCAATATGGAGGGTAATTTAAAAAAATCTTCTTCTTCAGATCCATCAGTCAGAATGCTTTGATATTTGGTATGCAACATCTCTATGGGGGTCAGATTCAAGTTTGTTCAAATCAAATCCCTAGGTATATATTTGGGCTCACTATGGTAGCCCAAATTTTTTCTTAGTGCAATATGAGAAAATTTCTTTAAAAATCTTCTTCTTCAGATCCACCAGTCGGAATGCTTTTATATTTGGTATACAACATCTCTAGGGGGGTCAGATTCCAGGTTGTTCAATTTGAGTGCCTAGGTTAATATTTGGGCTCCATATGGGAACATGAAATTTAACTTAGTACAATATGAGGGAATTTCTTCAAAAATCTTCTTCAGATTCACTTGTCAGAATGCTTTCACATTTGGTATACAACATCTCTAGGGGGGTCAGATTCAAGTTTGTTCAAATCGGATCCATAGGTCAATATTTGGGCTCGCTATGGTAGCCCAAATTTGAACTTAGTGCAATTCGAAGAAATTTCTTTACAATTTCTCTTCTTCAGATCCAACGGTCAGAATGCTTTCATATTCGGTACACAACATCTCTAGGGAAGTCAGATTTAACTGTGTTCAAACTGGGTTAATATTTGGGCTCTCTGTGGGAACCGGAATTGGCCATTTTGCTGAAGAATTAAAAATTTTGTATTCAGTACCCTCTAGAGGTACTAAGATTAATCCACATAGGTTGTATCAAGGGGCTTCATAGGGGAGCTCTGCATTTTACTTATGACCAACTGAAGAAAAGGCATGATGCCCAGATTATTTTTGTCACTCCTGAGGGACTCAAGGATTGACAGTGTAGCCTATGGAGATGGCTTGCTTAATGTAGACTCATTCTTGGAATCTGTTTAAATTGTGTTCTGTACAAGATGAGCGCTTCAGGCCCCGTGGGGCCTCTTGTTTTTTATTACTTGTTCACTTAGAAATTGTGTCCGTCCGAGCCAAATTTTGTCTGTTCAGCCTGTATCTCGGGTATCGAATGTTCTGTTGCAATGAAATGTGCCGTGAACACTGCTTATGGTATAGGCTTTAAAAAAAGGATTCAGCGATATTTCTCACATTCTACTTTTTACAGTTATCCCCCTTTGTTGACTTAGAAATTGTAGGAAACAGACATTATTTGTCTCTTCAGCCTGTATCTCAGGTATGGGTTATCAGATTTCTGTGAAATATGGCATGCAGTTTGCCTATGACAAAGGCTTCTGCCTCATTGCATAAAACTTCCAAACACCAAACAATTTACCATACCTTTTGACTTAAAAATTGTTGGAAATTGTTGAAAACTTTTGAAGAAAATGGGGTGGGGGGGGGGGGGGAGGTATACTGGATTGGGGTTATCAGATTTCAGTGAAATATGGCATGCAGTTTGCCTATGACAAAGGCTTCTGCCTCATTGCATAAAACTTCCAAACACCAAACAATTTACCATACCTTTTTGACTTAGAAATTGTTGGAAATTGTTGAAAACTTTCGAAGAAAATGGGGGGGTGGGTATACTGGATTGCGTCCGTCCATCTGTGCATCCGTCTGTCAGTCTGTACGAGAATAATATTGGTTGGTCATAGGTATGCCTACACTAGGCGGTACACCATGTATGGGTATTCACCGGACGAAAGTCCAGGTCTTGTTCAATTAGTAGGAGTTTACTCGATAACCTATCTTCAGTTAACAGGTCAAATTTGTACTGGAGGTATGGTAAATAACAGATTAAGTTGGCCTTATCTGTTTTAACCAATTAATGACTTGTCATAGTAATATTTTAAAAGCAACTAATGGAGAGCACGGTGACTCATTGACTGGTGCATCAGACTTGTGACCGAGAGGTTGACAGTTCAAAAGAGGTTCATACCACTTGCTTTGTGACACTGAGCAAGTCACTTACTCCTAACTGCTCACACAGGAACACAGATGCAAAGTGTTCTTCGATGTGCAGCATGTTGATGGCACACGTGCATTCAACCAATGCTCATCTGGCTTGTGTCTGGTAAGTATGTTGGAGAGTCTAGCAGTTACTTGTCACTATGCAATAGTTCTCTCTGGGTACTGCGGCTTCCTCCATCTGTAAAACTGCTCGGCACGATATAACCGTAGCCTTCGAAAGTGCTGAAACCCTCAATAAACAAACCAATGATCTGTTATAGCAGTTTAGTAATCTGATTAGTTGCATTTTATTGTAGGAAAGTGGATGGGACCGAATGATGTCTTCTTATACGGAATTTCTATTGCAGAAGTTATGTAATTGGGGATGGGGGGGGTGGGTGGGTGGGGTAAGGATCTTCTCAAAGAGCTCTCCTTTTCTGAAAATGTTACAGCAGAAATTTTCAGAATGGTGTTTTCGTGAACAATACTTTAAGCCAAAATCCCCCTCCACACACCCACGAAAAATGGCGTAAACGTATGCCTGGGTGCAAATAAAGGTGATTTGTGGGTTGTTTTGCGCACCTCCTATCCCCTTCATGTCACACTTGTGCAGTTTAAGAAAAGAATTTACAAGTTCCGAAATCTGGGCAACCCTTCGTACATGCAAATAAAACCTTTGTGGTTCACAGACTATCGGATATGGTATTAGAATGGGATTTCGATGCTTATGTGACTGGGTACAAACCTTGTATAGTAGTAGAGCGGTATGTGTTGGTGTGTATAGTATAGGGCTAGAAGCCCACGTGTATCCCTATGCCCATGGTAAGGGTCTCTGAAGAAGGTCCATAACTACTGGAACAGTTTTATGTACGTAAACAAATCCGTTGGTTCCAGGATGTGGTCTATCGGTCAGCGGGGTCTTAAGGTTGCTGGGGCTTATGGACCTTTCCAATACAGCTCCACTCTAGTATAGTGACCCTATCCTTTTACCGAGGCTATTGCACAAAGCTTTCTTTCCGTAGCCTGTTTACCCTATATGGCATTGTACCCCCCCTCCCCCCCCCACACACACACACACACACACACACACACACACACACACACACACACACACACACACACACACACACACACACACACACACCCCTTGTTACAATGACTGGAACATTCTCAGTGCACAGCCTTCTTCCTCTCGCCCTGACGTCGCTCATGCTCATGACTCTTTTGCGATGTCACTCTAGTATAAAGCCTCTTTGGCTCAACCGCACACCACCTAAATGGGCCTTATCATGCTATAATCCATGTAACATTTTACTGCTACGGCCCATTCGCTTTACTGAATTTGCGAGGACTCGGGGACAAATCCCATGCAGCTCTACCGACTTTATACACCGGGCCCAAACATCTGACACCCACCTGGTCTTTCAGTCGACTTTTTTTTAGACTGGTGTCCAACACATGCCCCCCCCCCTCCGTTTCTTTTTACAACCTTTACTGCCATATCATACTGGAAATCTTTCGGACTCTTAAATTCCCATGTTCTACAGCACAACCCAGTCACGTGCATAAAATCTCATCCAGTAGGTGATTAAATTATGTAACTTGGCATTTTGACCGGACCCTCCCCTTGTCCCCGAATGCACACTGCGCCACTAACCTCTTTAGAAGTGAGCCATAATCCATGACTCCTGTTAGCCCCAGATATATATATACGGTCGAAGTTTCTGTGAGGCGATGCCTTATCCTGATACGTAGGCCTATAGTTTGGCTCTCCAATTTCATAGAAATATAGATTGAGATTTTCTTTTTTATTCCGTGACGGTGTTGAGACCAAATTGTATCAGCCACGTCCCATCCTACCATAAAATCAAACATTGTTGAAGGTTATTGCAAGCCTCAAAGCTTCCAAAAGTTTTACACACTGCAGTTACATTAAGTGTCAAATCTACTTCCATTCACAGGAACTCAGCGTATTATCAGTTTTTAGCTTACCTGAGCAAAGCTCAAGGGGAGCGTTACTAATCACTTTCTGTCCGTCCGGCGTTAACTTTACATTATCGACTTCTTCTCACGAACCACTGGACCAAATTCAACAAAATTTGCTGTGCATGTTCCCTATCATATGTCAATTCAAATTTGTTCAAACAAAGTTGCCACACCCACAGGGGGCATAACTCTGATAGCACCCTAAATTTGTTTCCAAAATTAAAAAAAATCTTCTTCTTCAGATCCCCTGAGCCAAATTCTTTCATATTTGGTATACAACATTTCTAGGGGGGTCAGATTCAGATTTGTTCAAATCGAGTCCTTAGGTTAATATTTGGGCTCCCTATGGGAGCCCGAATTTTAACTTAGTGCAATATGAGGATTATTCTTTAAAAATCTTCTTCTTCGGATCCACTGGTCAGAATCTTTTCATATTTGGTATAAAACATCTCTAGGGGGGTCAGATTCAAGTTTGTTCAAATCGAGTCCCTGGGTTCATATTTGGGCTCCCTATGGGAGCCCAAATTTTAACTTGGTGCAATATGAGGATTATTCTTTAAAAATCTTCTTTTTCAGATCCATCAGTCAGAATTCTTTCATATTTGGTATACAACATCTCTAGGGGGCTCAGATTCAAGATTGTTCAAATCGAGTCCCTGGGTTCATATTTGGGCTCCCTATGGGAGCCCAAATTTGAACTTAGTGCAATATGATGATTATTCTTTAAAAATCTTCTTCTTCATATCCACCAGTCAGAATTCTTCCATATTTGGTATACAACATCTCTAGGGGGGTCAGATTCAAGTTCGTTCAAATTGAGTCCCTGGGTTGATATTTTGGGCTCTCTATGGAAGCCCAAATTTTAACTTGGTGCAATATGAGGATTATTCTTTAAAAATCTTCTTCTTCAGATCCAACAGGCAGAATTCTTTCATATTGGGTATACAACATCTCTAGGGGGGGTCAGATTCAAGTTTGTTCAAATCGGGTCCATGAGTTAATATTTGGGCTCCCTATGGGAGCCCAAATTTTAACTTGGTGCAATATGAGGATTATTCTTTAAAAATCTTCTTCTTCAGATCCACCAGGTATAATTCTTTCATATTTGGTATACAACATCTCTAAGGGAGGGGGGGGGGGGGGGGGGGGGGTCAGAAGCACGTTTGTTCAAATCGAGTCCCTGGGTTGATATTTGGGCTCCCTATGGGAGTGCGCATTTTAACTTAGTGCAATATGAGGATTATTCTTTAAAAATCTTCTTCTTCAGATCCACCCGGCAGAATTCTTTCATATTTGGTATACAACATCTCTAGGGGGGGGGGGGGGGGGGGGGCAGATTCAAATTTATTCAAATCGAGTCCCTGGGTTGATATTTGGGCTCCCTATGGGAGCCCAAATTTTAACTTAGTGCAATTTGTGGATTATTGTTTAAAAATCATCTTCTTCAGATCCACCAGGCAAAATTCTTTCATATTTGGTATGCAACATCTTTAGGGGGGTCAAATTCAAATGTGTTCAAATCGAGTCCCTGAGTTGATATTTGGGCTCTCTATGGGAGCCCGAATTTTAACTTGGTGCAATATGAGGATTATTCTTTAAAAATCTTCTCCAGATCCACCAGGCAGAATTCTTTCATATTTGGTATACAACATCTTTGGGGGGGGGGGGGGGGGGGGGGCAGATTGAAGTTTGTTCAAATCGAGTCCCTGGGTTCATATTTGGGCTCCCTATGGGAGCCTGAAATTTAACTTAGTGCAATATGTTGAATTTTCTTTAAAAATCTTCTTCTTCACATCCACCAGTCAGAATCTTTTCATATTTGGTATATAGCCTCTCTATGGGGGTTAGATTCAAGTTTGTTTAAATCGAGTACCTAGGTCAATATTTGCGCTCCCTATGGGAGTCCGAATTTTAACTTAGTGCAATATGCGGAATTTTTTTCAAAAATCATCTTCTTCAGTTCCACCAGTCAGAATCCTCGAAACGATAATTCTGATCTCGTAGTTAAGCAGTTGCGGAATATGCTTAGCGAGATCAGGGTCAAGTTTAGATCAGCGAAAATTTATTTCGCTGAACTAAACTTTTCGCAAAAACTCCCTCAGGCTGAGAGGAGAACCCTGAGCATCATCAACGAAACCATTCGGAAAGTGAAGGACGTTAACGTGATACCAAAAATTGATGACGCGAAGTTTGATGTTGCTCAGGATTTAATCCATTGGACTACGAGAACCGCCAATATTATGTACGATCACTGGTTGAACCACCTAAATTTAAACTAAGTAAAGGCAAAGGTAACAGCCGCCTCACAGATGTGGGATTAGGAACTAATGTGGTTAACCTGTCTGGCACCAATGACCTAACAACCCAAGAGAAATCTCTTTTAGATCGCGGTTTAACTTTTGTACCAGCACCAAAGCCTAAAACTGATAACCAAACAAATTTACCATCATACAACTGTAATTTTCTTAGGCAAATGAAATTAGCAGACCGCTTTAGAAACGCCAGCGGTCGGAAACTTCCTTTTACAGAATCATCTGGTTGGTCACCTCCAGATAGTGAAGTAGATCCCGAAATTATTGAAGCTAGCAAACGAATCATCAAAAAGGTGTTCAGCATGAACATACTCTCCGATAAAGACAATTTAACAGCTGGTGAACGGAGAGCCCTCACGAAACTTCGAAAAAATAAGAAATTAGTAATTAAACCAGCCGACAAAGGTGGGTCGGTAGTTGTTCTATCTCGGGATAATTATATAAAGGAAGCCATGAGACAACTCAGCAATACTAAACATTATAAGAAAATAGATTCACTTATTTGGCCTAGTAATATCGAAAAATTCAATAAGATCTTAAAATTTCTCCTCGACGAAGGTCACATTACCAAAAAACAATTGAAATATTTAACAGCTAAGCTCAGTGCTCAAACAAGACAATTTTATATCCTACCAAAGATCCACAAGGACCGTTCTTCATGGACGGATGACTTAACTCCACCCGGGAGGCCAATTGTATCAGATTGTAATTCGGAATCTTATGCGATCTTGGAATTAATTGATTATCATCTGAAACCTATAGCAAATAGACATCCGAGCTATCTAAAAAATACACAGGATTTCCTGTCAAAAATTCCGAAATTGAAAATATCGAAAAATGCAATTCTGGCTACTTTGGATATCGACAGTATGTATACGAACATTGATATTGATAAAGGTGTTAAATCAGTTAAAAATGCATTTGAAAAATATCCGGATGCGAAACGCCCGGATGAACAAATTTTGGATCTTTTAGAGCTGAGCTTAAAAGGTAATGACTTTCAATTCAATGGAGAATATTTTCTACAAATAATGGGTTGTCCTATGGGTAAAAGATTCAGTCCTAATTTTGCAAGCATTTAGTGTTGAAACGATTAGCCGACTAATCGATGTCGACGCGATTATTAAATTAGTCGATCCCTAAATGTGCTAGTCGATTAGTCGGAACATCTGCCCCAACCATACACCATCCCCTTAAACTCACCCAACATTGTTGCGAACGTCACAAGTAAACTCCCGAAATCAAAAAACAACCCACGGAAATAACGCGTTTGATGTTTCCGACTGCATGAATAACAACCCTAGTTGGCCAACTGACCAGAGATTGAATAAGACCAGGGGTGCGTGAAGTAAACAGGGAAAAATATATGGGTGAGCTTATTCTCGAGGGAGCAGCCTGAAGGAAAATTAGGACCCAAAGTTGACATGAAATTAGGCCTCCTACGGACATCAATTTGTTCACCAGGTACTGGTAAGTTCGAAATGTCTTACAGAAACATCAAAGAGAAATCATGGAAGAACACATACCAGTTCGTATTTGGAACAATTTGTTATCACCAAAGAACCAATTACAAAATCCATGTGCTTTTTATTTTCATTTTGTAAATACATGCGGACAAATTCCAGGAAATCTGCGAGTTTCCGGGAAATTGAAAGTGAAACTAGCTTTTCCTCGAACTGCAACTGAGTTAAGAGGAAACCCAATCAGGTCAGGTGATGATTTTCAAAGCAGACAATATGGAAATTAGTAGGCGTTTTTGATGTATGCATAATTATGGACAGATAAGAGGTTAAGTCATAATACGAGAAGTTGTGTGGGAGTGTTCGGTGCACAATTGTTGACAGGCTGATGACTGCTGTGGGCGTTAACTGTGCTTAATTTTCGACAGGGGATGTACATCACGCATGCGTAAAGAGCACTTCCTTTTGTTAACATTCAATGGGATGGAACGAATAATATAAAAAAAACCTGAATAATGATTTATTTTATTAAAATATCAGTGACAATATTGAGAAAAAATGATTTTAAATAGAAGCTACCAACATTAATTCTCTCTCGAAACTGAAAGAGGTGTTTGGGACTTTGAAAGCTTCACTTGCCATTGTTTCATTGCAAGTATTACTGTTAGTTTTAACCAGGGAAGAACGGCGGTACACATGTTTGATAACAATAACATGGGGGGCTTCGACTAGTCGATTAGTAATCGATTACTGCTGGCGACTAGTCGATTCCTGAAAATCACTAATCGTTTCAACACTACAAGCATTTATGTAGCGGAATGGGAGGAAAATGCCTTAAGCAAATGTGCAAAGCATCCTCTCGTATATCTCAGATATTTAGATGACATTTTTATGATTTGGGAACATTCAAAAGAAGATTTTGATGATTTTTTAGAAATTTTGAACAATCACGATCCAAATATTAAATTGAAAGCTACTATCAGTGAAAATTCTGTTGATTTTCTCGACGTGACCGTGTATAAAGGCAAGCAATTTCAGGCGTCCGGTCATTTAGATTATAAAGTATATTTTAAACCAACTGATTCACATCAATTGTTGCACACAAAATCATTTCATCCTCAACATACATTTAAAGGTATCATCAAATCACAGCTCATTCGTTTCCACCGCAATTCAAGTGATAAGGCAAATTTCAATGAGGCTTGTTCTACTCTATTTGGCGCCCTCAGATCGAGAGGGTACTCGCTGCGCCTTTTGCGTAGCCTGAAATCCCAAACCCTGAAAAAGCTCGAAAGTCCAGCTGAAACTACCGATTTCGAACCACTGAAGATTGAACACAACAGACCGTTGCAAAATAGTAGTGGCGCGGTATTTAATTGCAAAAAGCCTCGTTGTAGACTGCATACATTTATGCCTGATCAGAAAGAGGAATTTTCCTCCGAACAAACGAAAAATCATTATCAGATCCGTAACCCCCTCCATTGTGATTCACCAAACATTATTTACCTTATCACTTGTAAGCGATGTCGGAAACAGTATGTTGGTCAAAGTCAAAATCCTTTCCGAGAACGTGCTACTAGACACAAACAGGATATAAAACATAATGCTGATGCCCCAGTAGCACAACATTTTAACCTTCCTGGCCATTCTTTGGACGATTTCGAAATCCACCCAATTGAACAACCACCAATTAAAGACACATTAGAAGAAACGGATGAATTTAGAAAAAAACGTGAAGCTTTTTGGATCAATACGCTTCAAACCCTCTGGCCATTTGGTATGAACATATCAGAGGGCGAATGCGAAAGGAGGTCCATCATTCCTTTCACTTTAACGTACAACAGAATGAATATCGAAATAGCAAAAATGTTAAAAGATGAATTCAATTTTACCAATGCTAAATTAAATGAACCTTTGAATCTTCGACCTGTCATCGCTTATAAGAAAAACAAAAGATTGCGTAACATCCTTGTAAGGACTAAATTAGAGCCCATCAATGAATAACATCAATTATTGCCAGTCAGTTTAACCAGTTCCTAAGCTCATCACTTAGTTTAAATCAATTTTGTGTAATTTTTTGTCATGTTTGAAACCCATCAGGGTTCAGTAAATGAAAACAATTTTTCGGCTGCATATTAAAAGAAAAAAACGTTTCAGTATGAAATGTCTGTGCCAGTGCGATTTTTTAACCTCAAACACACACCCCTTGTTACAATGACTGGAACATTCTCAGTGCACAGCCTTCTTCCTCTCGCCCTGACGTCGCTCATGCTCATGACTCTTTTGCGATGTCACTCTAGTATAAAGCCTCTTTGGCTCAACCGCACACCACCTAAATGGGCCTTATCATGCTATAATCCATGTAACATTTTACTGCTACGGCCCATTCGCTTTACTGAATTTGCGAGGGCTCGGGGACAAATCCCATGCAGCTCTACCGACTTTATACACCGGGCCCAAACATCTGACACCCACCTGGTCTTTCAGTCGACTTTTTAGCTCACCTGAGCGAAGCTCAAGGGGAGCTTTACTAATCACTTTCTGTCCGGCGTCCGTCGTCCGTCGTCCGGCATCCGTCGTCCGTCGTCGTCCGTCCGGCGTTAACTTTACATTATCGACTTCTCCTCCTAAACCACTAGCCCAATTTTATTCAAATGTTGGCTAAGTGTTTATTACCTAATGCCAATTCAGATTTGTTCAAATGAAGTTGCCCCTCCTCCTGGGTGGTGCCACACCCCCAAGGGGCACCAAAATCTTTGTAAATCTTCTTCTCATGAACCAGCAGTAGCAGAGACTTGATATTTGGTGTGCAGCTTCCTTTTGAGGTGTAGACTCAGATTTGTTCAAGAGAAGTTTGTGGGGCTATACTTGACGTTGTTATGAGAGGGGCAAAATTTTTTGCCCCGCCCAAAATTTCTATTTTCCAAACCGAGAGGCTGATTTGAACCAAATTTTATGTGAGGGCTTATTGGGTCATGAGTACTTGATTTATGCAAAAAAAAATTTTCCCGCAGCCCCGTGGGAACCGCAGGAGCTAAAAATAGAAAAAATTTAAAACGCCCATATCTCCAAAACTGCACGGCACTGAGAATTTTTATTTGGTCTGCAGCTTCCTTAGGACCAACAGAAAGGATTGGTAAAAAAAAATTGCCATCGGTTTTATCATAGGGTACAGTTTCGGGACTTTGAAAAAGTGCTGAGTCAGCACTTTTTAACACTGTAGGCAATGGGAAGAACATTAAAAAATCTTCTTCTCCAGATCCAGCAGGCAGAATCTTTTGATATTTGGTATGCAACATTGTAGGGTGGATCTGATTCAAGTTTGTTCAAATCGGCCCCCTGGGTTCATATTTGGGCTCAGTATAGGAGCCCGATTTCGAACTTAGTGCATTTCAGGCAAATTTCTTAAAAAATCTTCTTCTCCAGATCCAGCAGGCAGAATCTTTTGATATTTGGTATGCAACATTGTGGGGTGGATCTGATTCAAGTTTGTTCAAATCGGCCCCCTGGGTTTATATTTGGGCTCAGTATAGGAGCCCAAATTTGAACTTACTGCATTTCAGGCAAATTTCTTTGAAAATCTTCTTCTCCAGATCCAGCAGGCAGAATCTTTTGATATTTGGTATGCAACATTGTAGGGTGGATCTGATTCAAGTTTGTTCAAATCGGCTTCCTAGATTCATATTTGGGCTCACTATAGGAGCTCGAATTCGAATTTAGTGCATTTCAGGCAAATTTCTTCAAAAATCTTCTTCTCCAGATCCAGCAGGCAGAATCTTTTGATATTTGGTATGCAATGTTGCGGGGTAGATCTGATTCAAGTTTGTTCAAATCGGCCCCCTGGATACATATTTGGGCTTACTATAGAAGCCCGAATTCGAACTTAGTGCATTTCAGGCAAATTTCTTAAAAAATCTTCTTCTCCAGATCCAGCAGGCAGAATCTTTTCATATTTGGTAAGCAACATTGTGGGGTGGATCTGATTCAAGATTGTTCAAATCGGCCCCCTGGGTTAATATTTGGGCTCAGTATAGGAGCCCGATTTCGAACTTAGTGCATTTCAGGCAAATTTCTTAAAAAATCTTCTTCTCCAGATCCAGCAGGCAGAATCTTTTGATATTTGGTATGCAACATTGTAGGGTGGATCTGATTCAAGTTTGTTCAAATCGGCCCCCTGGGTTCATATTTGGGCTCAGTATAGGAGCCCGATTTCGAACTTAGTGCATTTAGGCAAATTTCTTAAAAAATCTTCTTCTCCAGATCCAGAAGGCAGAATCTTTTGATATTTGGCATGCAGCATTGTGGGGTGGATCTGATTCAAGTTTGTTCAAATCGGCTTCCTAGATTCATATTTGGGCTCACTATAGAAGCTCGAATTCGAACTTAGTGCATTTCAGGCAAATTTCTTAAAAAATCATCTTCTCCAGATCCAGCAGGCAGAATCTTTTGATATTTGGTATGCAACATTGCGGGGTGGATCTGATTCAAGTTTGTTCAAATCGGCCCCCTGGATTCATATTTGGGCTCACTATAGAAGCTCGAATTCAAACTTAGTGCATTTCGGGCAAATTTCTTCAAAAATCTTCTTCTCCAGATCCAGCAGGCAGAATCTTTTGATATTTGGTATGCAACATTGCGGGGTGGATCTAATTCAAGTTTGTTCAAATCGGCCCCCTGGATTCATATTTGGGCTTAATATAGAAGCCCGAATTCGCACTTAGTGCATTTCAGGCAAATTTCTTCAAAAATCTTCTTCTCCAGATCCAGCAGGCAGAATCTTTTGATATTTGGTATGCAACATTGCGGGGTGGATCTGATTCAAGTTTGTTCAAATCGGCCCCCTGGATTCATATTTGGGCTTAATATAGAAGCCCGAATTCGCACTTGGTGCATTTCGGACAAATTTATTAAAAAATCTTCTTCTCCAGATCCAGCAGGCAGAATCTTTTGATATTTGGTATGCAACATTGTGGGGTGGATCTGATTCAAGTTTGTTCAAATCGGCTTCCTAGTTTCATATTTGGGCTCACTATAGAAGCTCGAATTCGAACTTAGTGCATTTCAGGCAAATTTCTTAAAAAATCTTCTTCTCCAGATCCAGCTTCAGAATCTTTTCATATTTGGTAAGCAACATTGTGGGGTGGATCTGATTCAAGTTTGTTCAAATCGGCCCCCTGGGTTTATATTTGGGCTCCATATAGGAGCCCAAATTTTAACTTAGTGCGTTTCAGGCATATTTCTTAACAAATCTTCTTCTCCAGATCCAGCAGGCAGAATCTTTTGATATTTGGTATGCAACATTGTAGGGTGGATCTGATTGTGATTCATGAACGTATTTATTTGTAAAGTTGATAGAATCTTAGACAAAATTTGCAGAAAAGATCTACTATAGAAGGGGTGGTATCCAGGGTGAACCGTTTACCCAAATCTAGCAGTACTAATGCATTATTCACACAAATCTTCGTTCAAATTTTATGACCCCTCATTGGAACACACGCATTCAGCTCATTCCAACAAAGGTCATATGCCATGTTTTCGAGACAAAGGAATAAAAATTTTAGTTATTCATGAAATTTTTAGGCAACTGTTGTCTGTTATTCACATTGCTTCATGAAATTTCAGTACTTTTAGAAGTTACCTCAGTAATCAAGGGTTAATTCCCCTTAATTAAATGTCGCCTCTAAAAAACAACCACTTTGCATATCTTACCTTTTTACCAGCATAACTGCCAAAACTTGTCAGCATTCTTCGCAAAAATCGCTATTCAAATTTTAATTTTTGTCTCTTAAACATACATGTACTTATCGCTTGTAAATACCCCATTGGAATG
>CM062293.1:273622616-273789905 GCA_031216915.1 Pictodentalium vernedei
CCAAATAAACTGCATTGTGGGGTGGCACAAATAGATTCATGAAGATTGCCACCAAAATTAGGCTTCTCACCCTCCCAAAATTGGGCACCCAAGGAGCCGAAAAGAGCTGAGTTGCTCAAAATCGTATTTATCAACCGATTTTCGCCAAATAAACTGCATTGTGGATTGGCACAAATAGATTCATGAAGATTGCCACCAAAATTAGGCTCCTCGCCCTCCCAAAATTGGGCACCCTAGGAGCCCAAAAGTGCTGAGTTGCTAAAATTCGCATTTATCAACCGATTTCCGCCAAATAAACTGCATTGTGGGGTGGCACACATAGATTCATAAAGATTGCCACCCAAATTGCCAACAAAATTAGCGACCTCACCCTCCCAAAATTGGGCTCCCTAGGAGCCCATAAGTGCTGAGTTGCTCAAAATCGTATTTATCAACCGATTTTCGCCAAATGAACTGCATTGTGGGGTGGCACAAATAGATTCATGAAGATTGCCACCAAAATCAGGCTCCTCACCCTCCCAAAATTGGACACCCTAGGAACCCAAAAGTGCTGAGTTGATCAAAATCGCATTTATCAACCGATTTTCGCCAAATAAACTGCATTGTGGGGTGGCACAAATAGATTCATGAAGATTACCACCCAAATTAGGTACCTCACCCTCCCAAAATTGGGCACCCTAGGAGCCCAAATGTGCTGAGTTGCTCAAAATCGTATTTATCAACCGATTTTCGCCAAATAAACTGCTTTGTGGGGTGGCACAAATAGATTCATGAAGATTGCCACCAAAATTGGGCTCCTCACCCTCCCAAAATTGGGCACCCTAGGAGCTCAAAGTGCTGAGTTGCTCAAAATCGTATTTATCAACCGATTTTCACCAAATAAACTGCATTGTGGGGTGGCACAAATAGGGTCATGAAGATTGCCACCAAAATTAGGCTCCTCATCCTCCGAAAATTGGGCACCCTGGGAGGCCAAAGTGCTGAGTTGCTCAAAATCGCATTTATCAATCGATTTTCGCCAAATAAACTGCATTGTGGGGGTGGCACAAATAGATTCATGAAGATTGCCACCAAAATTAGCTCCTCCTCACCCTCACAAAATTGGGCACCCTAGGACCCAAAAGTGCTGAGTTGCTCAAAATCGCATTTATCAACCGATTTTCGCCAAATAAACTGCATTGTGGGGTGGCACAAATAGATTCATGAAGATTGCCACCCAAATTAGGTACCTCACCCTCCCAAAAATGGGCACCCTAGGAGCCCAAAAGTGCTGTGTTGCTCAAAAACGTATTTATCAACCGATTTTCGCCAAATAAACTGCATTGTGGGGTGGCACAAATAGATTCATGAAGATTGCCACCAAAATTAGGCTCCTCACTCTCCCAGAATTGGCCACCCTAGGAGCCCAAAAGTGCTGAGTTGCTCAAATTCGTATTTATCAACCGATTTTCGCCAAATAAACTGCATTGTGGGTTGGCACAAATAGATTCATGAAGATTGCCAGCAAAATTAGGCTCCTCACCCTCCAATAATTGGGCACCCTAGGAGCCCAAAAGTGCTGAGTTGCTCAAAATCGCATTTATCAACCGATTTTCACCAAATAAACTGCATTGTGGGGTGGCACAAAGATTCATGAAGATTGCCACCAAAATTAGGCTCCTCACCCTCCCAAAATTGGGCACCCTAGGAGCCCAAAAGTGCTGAGTTGCTCAAAATCGCATTTATCAACCGATTTTCGCCAAATAAACTGCATTGTGGGGTGGCACAAATAGATTCATGAAGATTGCCACCCAAATTAGGTACCTCACCCTCCCAAAAATGGGCACCCTAGGAGCCCAAAAGTGCTGTGTTGCTCAAAAACGTATTTATCAACCGATTTTCGCCAAATAAACTGCATTGTGGGGTGGCACAAATAGATTCATGAAGATTGCCACCAAAATTAGGCTCCTCACTCTCCCAGAATTGGCCACCCTAGGAGCCCAAAAGTGCTGAGTTGCTCAAATTCGTATTTATCAACCGATTTTCGCCAAATAAACTGCATTGTGGGTTGGCACAAATAGATTCATGAAGATTGCCAGCAAAATTAGGCTCCTCACCCTCCAATAATTGGGCACCCTAGGAGCCCAAAAGTGCTGAGTTGCTCAAAATCGTATTTATCAACCGATTTTCGCCAAATAAACTGCATTGTGGGGTGGAACAAATAGATTCATGAAGATTGCCACCAAATTTAGGCTCCTCTCCCTCCCAAAATTGGGCACCCTAGGAGCCCAAAAGTGCTGAGTTGCTCAAAATCGCATTTATCAACCGATCTTCGCCAAATAAACTGCATTGTGGAGTGGCACAAATAGATTCGTTAAGATTGCCATCCAAATTAGGCATCTCACCCTCCCAAAATTGGGCACCCTAGGAGCCCAAAAGTGCTAAGTTGCTCAAAATCGTATTTATCAACCGATTTTCGCCAAATAAACTGCATTGTGGGGTGGCACAAATAGATTCATGAAGATTACCACCAAAATTAGGCTCCTCACCCTCCCAAAATTGGGCACCCTAGGAGCCCAAAAGTGCTGAGTTGCTCAAAATCGTATTTATCAACCGATTTTTGCCAAATAAACTGCTTTGTGGGGTGGCACAAATAGATTCATGAAGATTGCCACCAAAATTAGGCTCCTCACCCTCCCAAAATTGGGCACCCTAGGAGCCCAAATGTGCTGAGTTGCTCAAAATCGTATTTATCAACCGATTTTCGCCAAATAAACTGCATTGTGGGGTGGCACAAATAGATTCATGAAGATTGCCACCAAAATTAGGCTCCTCACCTCCCAAAATTGGGCACCCTAGGAGCCCAAAAGTGCTGAGTTGCTCTAAATCGTATTTATCAACCGATTTTCGCCAAATAAACTGCATTGTGGGGTGGCACAAATAGATTCATCAAGATTAGGCTCCTCACCCTCCCAAAATTGGGCACCCTAGGAGCCCAAATGTGCTGAGTTGCTCAAAATCGTATTTATCAACCGATTTTCGCCAAATAAACTGCATTGTGGGGTGGCACAAATAGATTCATGAAGATTGCCACCAAAATTAGGTACCTGACTCTCCCAGAATTGGGCCCCCTAGGATCCCAAATGTGCTGAGTTGCTCCAAATCGCATTTATCATCCGATTTTCGCCAAATAAACTGCATTGTGGGTTGGCACAAATAGATTCCTGAAGATTGCTCCCAAAATTGGGCTCCGAGCTCACCCCAAAATTGGCACTAGGGGTGCCAATGGTTCTGAGTTGCTCAAATTAACATTTATTAGCTAACGTTCCCCATTTCAACGCTCCTTTTAAAGCTGTGACTATTCCAGTGTCTTTTGTAGACAGTTTATCCCAGAATAAATTTCGCATTCACTTTGAGTGGTTTATGTGTCACCCTCGATCCATGAGTCAGAGAGAACTGTGGGTTCGGAATAGAGAACACGAGAAAGTTTCTAGGTTGTCTAGAGTTGCTCACATCATTAAAAGCAGTTTTATTCCCACCAGTGGAAGAAGCAGGGAATCGCTAGAGGAAGAGAAATATTCTCGAGATTTCAAAAATTAACACTGGAATCCTGTGATCTCTATTTGAACTATTTTCTGAATGTGTGTATGACGTTCGAACGGAATCACAAGTCCTTGAATTAAGCATGACACTTAAATAATTAGGCATGATGCTAAATAATATAGCATGATGCTAAAATAATATAGCATGTTGTCTGAACAATACAGCGTGGTGCTTAGTAAATTAAGCATCATGCTTAATTATTTAGGAATCACGCTTAATTATTTATCCAGCATTCATGAAATCATACCAAACAATATATCATTCAAAAAGAGTTGAAAAATAATACAGCATGATGCTTAAATAATTAAGGATCATGCTGAATTGAAATGCATGATCCTCTCGTAATTCAGCATGATGCTTAATTATTTCGGCATCATGCTAAATTAATTCAGCATCATACTAAAATAATTAAGCATCATGCTATATTAATTCAGCATCCTGCTAATCAGCACATTCTGCTAACCAATCAGTGGCGCCGATACACACACGCTGGTTGTCTAGTCGGATAGGAACAATGGAGCATGGTCCAAAAACAAGAAAATGTTGATGCAAACATCAAGCTGCAGAGTTAGAATCTTGCACAAGAAATCTTTTGTATACATATCATGAAATCCGTCATTGGATTCTCTTTTCATGATACATAATAAATTAAAAATTAAACACTGAGAGTTTGAGCAGTGCTTGTTTACGTTTGTAAACGAGTTATGTTTCATTGTTGAATTATGACTCGTTAATTATAGTCTGGATTGTGTGCTCTAAAGTGAGCATGAAAGGTAAGAATGGTTTGAAAATCTTGACATTACACTTCTGTGGTGACCATGATATAGCTACAGACTGAAAGCAGCTTTAAAAACCAATGAATAATTGTAAATCTGAAAATGTACAGGTATCAGAAAGCACGCAGTCCCCCGAGCCCCCCGTATCAATGACTGACTTTTCCATAGCCTCTCACTCACTATTTTAACCAGTTGAGAGTTTTGGTCTCCCGAAAGGTGAAGGACTATCTTACACAACCGTAGTACAGCATGTATGAATCGGGTCCGGTTACCCGAAACTTTGACAGAGCAACTACAGTTTTGTAGGCCTGCTCGGTTGTTTGTGGAATGCAATTTCGAAGTTCGACTACAGATTCGTGGTCTCGACACGCTACCTCTCCAGATCTCATCAACATTTAATGCAAATGGTCTAAGATTTTTAGAGCGTTATTTTTCCACCTCATACTTGTGTTGAGGATGAGAATGTTCAGAAAGTATTCTTGTATAATTTGTAATTTCACTTTAAATCGAAAATACCGCGACACACAACAGAAGTTTGACTTGTAGGCCCGCCTGGGCCTGATGTTCCAAATCATTGACGCAAGTCAAAGCTATGATCGTAATATATCCTCCTTTCATTCATAAAAAAGTTGTATGCTCTGTTTATGCCCTTTGTGATTGATGTACAATTAGAGAAAAGTTTAACCCTCCCCGCGTCACTTATCCAAAGTACTCCAATATGTTCGCTTTGACAGGAGTTCCAGTTGAAAGTAAACATGAGATCCTGCTAGATCCTGCTAGATCCAGAGAAAGATATGGCCTGTGGGAAGTTCGCATTTAAAAAGATTCGTTCACACTATTTGGTTTACATCTTCCATAAAATGTAATTATCTTTCCATTTCAGTTCTAAAGAAATATGGGCTGTCACTCCTTTCTGTAACAAGCTATAGTTCCAAATAACAAATACGGCACATAAGCTATATGTTTTCGGTGTCGAGAAATATGATCCGAAGACCCCCCCCCCCCCCCCCCCCCCCCATAAAGTTCTGCCAGTGATTAGTAAAAATGTTTGGTGCTGATCAAGAAGTAATCAATCGAGACTTTCGGAAAAAAAAATAAATATACTACTCAAAGTTTGCTAAGCACCAAGTATATCCAACTACCTGTTTTACGTTTTAGTTGAAATATTGTAATGAAAAGTTATATATTTTTTATTTAATTATATCTTTAATGATTTAAGTACAGAAATTAAGATTTTAGTTGTGTTTGACATTATTTCTTAGCTTTTGAATACGATAACCATGGAAAATAAATATTATTGGCAAAGAGGAAATTTTCCAATTTGCCAAAAAGTTGACGGAGCGAACTGGTATGGGTTCAATATCGAGTATGAGACCCATTACTATTAATTACAGCTTGAGAACACCTTCTCATGCTCCCAATCAGGTTCCTGGTGGTCCTTTATGGAATGTTGTTCCATTTTTGGGCCAGTATGGCACCCAGCTCCTGGATACGTTTTGGCAGGACTGGACGGGATGAAATTGCAAGCTGCAACTCATTCCAGACATGTTCGATTGGATTGAGGTCAGGGGATCTTGTTGGCCAGTCCATATGCTCAATCACCTCCCTCTGTCGGTACTCCCCGACAGCATGTGCAACATGAGGACGAGCGTTATCGTCCATCAGAATGAATCTGTCACCCACTGCACCTGCATACAATCTGACGTGGGCATCCAGGATCTCATCAATATACCGCTGTGCAGTCAATGTGTTGCGAAATTAAGTAAAAAGTCTATCGATCTGTGATCGTAAATTCTGACCCCAAGCGTTGTGTTTACTGGCAGTTCTGTGAGATTCCACCAGCCCGTGGCGTTTTGTGATTCCTTACCAGACGATATCAAACACAGGCTCCAGATTTTAGGTTCAGTTCAGTAGGTAAGTTCACGAACTTGTCGTGTACATCAGAACGAAGACAGATTCAAATTATCTACTATTTTAATAAATCAATCAACAAATCTATTAACAAATTCGCGACTAACCTGTCGTTTTCTCTGGCATAAAATGTAAATTGTATCAAACAACAAAGTTCATTCCTTCAATAGCAGTGGCGGCATCCAGGGTTCTCCTTGTAGACCGTTTAGTGTTCGTCAGGAGCCCAGAGACAACTTTAACTTTTCTGAGCAGTCAGAAATTGGTGCTTATCATAGTGTACACCAAATTTCTGATGCAATACCTGGGTACGTGACGACCGTCAGCAAATTCTCCCTGAGTTTTGGAGAATTTAGGGAAAGTCCCTTGACGTGGCGGTCGCCATTTTGTGGACTCTATTACTGCCATGCAAACTGTCGGTTACTCTGCATGCAGTCCATGGAATATCTGCTATAAAATAGTATCCTGCCGTGCTTCAGTTAACCGACAGAATGATCGGGTGACTTGTGCAATTTTGCAACTCAGCATCCCAGATATCCGGGGAGCCTCACCAGGTACATGTTATGATTTGTTGGACAGTTCGAACACCAACATCCCAGGAATACTGCTGAATGTTATTGTTCCATCTATCAACAAATCCTACAATTTTACTTGCTTATTGACAATATTGGCCTGCAAAGGCATGCCTAATATTGTCAACAGAACATCTGGCGTGTACCAACAAAGAACGCCTGTACTCTGATCGCCAGTTTAATACAATTCCATGTATTTTATTGTCATGTTCAATTTATGTTATTACTGTTAATAAAACTTGAATCCATGTTACCAAATAAATCCTCATAACACTTTCATGGACTCGAGTTCTTTATCCGAGCTTGCGAGCTTGATTAACCCCTGTGGGCTCACTTCACAACAAATGCACCACGTTCAAGGATACAGAGGTCTGTACGTCCATCCCCGCTGACGTCGCCCCTGACCATCATTGGCCCTCCATCATAGGGGTCATGCTCAGCAATGTTGGCTGCAAGGAATCGCTCTCCTGGTCTTCTCCACACCTTAGAACGCCTATCTGTGTAAAAAGGATAGGTCGCCAATCTTCTCTGGCCCATCCAACTTGGTCCATGGTCCTTTCATATGGTGCCTGGCGGTGGTTCTGGGACAGCGGAATGCGAATACATGGTCTTCTAGATCGGAGACCACATTCGTGCAACCTTGCCCGGATAGTCTGCGTCGAAACATTTACCCCGGATGCATTCTGAAGGTTTCTGCGAAGCTGGGTTGCTGTGGCAAAGCGGTTCCTACAGGCCAGAATGATCAAAAACCGGTCTTCAGCTGCAGATGTTGCCCTGTCTCTGCCACCACCATGCTGTCTTACTGGTGTGCCATACTGCTGAAATCTTGCCCAGGCTCCGATCTCCGTATGGTGCACACCAAGGGCTTCACCAACCTGACGATGGGTAGCCCCTTGCTCCACCATCCCTACAGCCCGCCACATTTCTGCTTCAGACAAATGTCTTCTTACATTTGCACTTGCCATATTCTGTCATTAAATCACAAGGGTTTGTGTTGAAATGAAGATTGTATGCACTACACATGTCATTTACATGTAGACAGTACACGAAAACATCATGAAAATTAAGGGGTACATGCTTTCCTTGACTATCACGAAAAAGTTTGCCTGACAAAGAGAGGTTATGAAAACACTGGGGACCATCTCAATACATTCCTCAACCATATCCACCAAAAATATCGCAAATATGTCACAAGCAAATTTCACAATAGACACCCACCCCCACTCTCCCATTAAAATCCAAAATAAACTTATAAACTTAGTAGGAACAGCTGTCTTTAGGGGGGTTTTTATAATGTTCTTTAACTGGTACCACCAATTTAAACCTCTGTGGGCTGCTGTGGGCCTCAATCTACAAATGACAAGCTGTTCATTATCAGGCTTGGCCAGAGCAGGTGTACATATACGGGAACAAATTTTCATTTGAATTGTTCTGTCAGTATTCTCAGGTGTTTGCTACTTTCCTCTTCTATCCATACAAATTCTATTAATAAATAAATAACTTTGGTTGAATTTAGTGCATCAGAGAGAATTTTCCCAAAATATTGTCTGCACATTTTCTACATTTCGAACAAGACACCCACCCCCTACTAACGTGTGACATTTTCCCAGATTAAGCCCAATATTCTCACATTTGAAGTCTCCTGATGTCGTATTTATGTTAAGAGTGTGATGTACAACATCATCTTTAAGGTTTGAAACACAAATGATGGTATATATTAGCTGATATATTGATATATTTTTAAAAAATTCAAAAAATTGCACAAGTTGGAAATGCATATTTTTGGCGCACTCAAGAGACCCACCCACCCCCACGTCACGTCTTGCAAATTTTTGGTGCCCCCCCCCCCCCCCCCCCCCCCCCCCCGATGATGTGTCAAATATTTGGTGCTTAGCAAACTTTGAGTAGTATAGAAATATATAAAGAGCCTTCTCCACCAGTGATGTAGTACTGCTGTTTAAACCTGGCCATACCAAAAATAAGCTATTTATCTGTGGAGCAGTCAAAAGGCAATATTGTGGTTTATGCATCAGCTCACCATTGGAGAAGGGCGTCCATTTCTGTGATTCGATATTCTGCACTTATTGTGGTAAAATGATAAAGGAAAGCGTACTCACATAACAGAGATCAGTGAAAATGTGTTTCAACTATTTATTCCACAATAACGTTTGAAAGAATACGTCAGGAAGCGTGTGCGTTTTCACGATGGCAAAGTTTTTTTTACAAATTTCAGACATGTGCATGGGAAGTCGGATATAAATTTTGATCCAAAATTTCGCTCCTATGCATATCGACCCATTCTAATAAATTGAGTCAAACATGATCTTATATGCGTGGGCAAATTATATTTTGCTTGAGATTGTCAAATAGCCTGATGCAAAACACAGAAACAGTACATGGATAGCGGACCAATTTGGAAACACCCATCAAGTGTAAATTTCACCCAGATAATAGCTCATGTTTAGTGAAACTGCGCAAAAAACATTAAAAAATTAGCAAGGCAGCTCCCATATGTAATTAGAAGCTGTATGATTAGTGTTTTTTCCAGCAATTAAACCAGTGGCAATGATCTCGCAATGAAAGAGACACCACACTAGCGTATTATTGACATAATCAAACAAATACCAATCATTGTATGAACCTGATGTTTTCAGAAGCCGATTATTGTGGATGTGTTAATTTGAAATTATCGTTCCAGCAGAATAAATTGACAATGTCAATAGCCTAACACCCCACCCATTTGACACAGAAAATTGTTTTGTTTTTTTAAACTACCATTCTCTCTCTCTCTCTCTCTCTCTCTCTCTCTCTCTGCCTCTGTCTCTCTCGGTCTCTCTCTCTCTCTGTCTCTCTCTCTGACTGTCTGTCTGTCTCTCTCTCTCTCTCGGCACTGAAACTCGTAAGTTATTAAGGCAGGAAGACGAAGGGGCACTGGGTTGAGGCATCCATGCGTTGCATGGGTGGGAAGGGGGCTGCGAGTCACAAGATGGTTTGGGAATTTAAATAAAAAAATTGGGAGTGAGGAAGGTTAACCCCCTCATGAAATTTCTACTTCACCGGCTGTGGGGTGCATTTCACACCCAACATATACTTACATTTATAAGTAAAAGTTAAGGTACCGCTGGCATTTTTTTTTAAATACCGCTAGCGCTTCTACTACTCCGTTAAACTTGAAAATAATTGCTCCCTTCCGCAGTGGTTTAGTGGAAATCTACTTCTCCTGTAATTATATGAACTCCAACAGGTGAATTTCAGTAACACGCATCGGCACGAACCAGTGACATGAATGTTCTTCGCGTTAGCTCAACGATTGTCTGGGCCGAACGTAATAGGGGCGATTTGTCCTCCAACTAAAAGCACACGATGAGCAGCGACCTTGTTACGAATCTAAAAGGCTGTGTTTTGACTTTGAATAAAGTTTAAAACTGTCGTATGTAACAATGTTATAGCGAATAAATGGGACAATTAAAACTCATTTACTGTTGTTTTATCTTGTTATTCAATTCCAGTGAATGAAAGCGAACAGGATATTTAAATACCAAAAACTGAGGTCCTTACAGTAAGGGTGTCTGAAAACCTTGGTTATGAAATTTAGGCCTTTATTCGTAGATTCTTCAAGCGATGGTCGGTAGGGTGGGGATGGGGATGTCATAGACCGGGACTCACGCCTTTATTCAGTGGTAAATAACACTTCACATAACACATTGTGAAAAAGGCGGGGAACTTGCACGTTTTGATGATGATCATATAGCAGGCCAGGGACGGCGGGGCAGGAGGGGCACGCTCCCCCCCCCCCCCACACACACTTTTTTCACCAATTATAGGTACACAAACGGCATTTTCTGACATAATGTACACAACCCCTATAGACACAACACATTTCTTTCTCATCAATTCTCATTCGATTCATATATACTGTATTTCTTTTCTCGTTTACTTTTACCCTGTGATTTTGCAAAATATAAATTTGCATTCAAAGGCAAAGAACTAGTTCAATTCAATTCAATCCATAGTATACGAATTGGGGGGGGGGGGGGGGGGCGCCATATAGGTTGTAGTGTGTACCAAAATGTAAGATATATAAAGGCGAATGCTACTCTTAAATCAAAAACGAAAAAAATAAATCCACCACCACTACCCTAATCTGTGGTAACACCCGAAGACAGCCGATGTAGTACGAAGACACCTGATGCCACATGATTCACTATGGATCGGTCAATATCCAATATCGCAAAATAATAACAATGAGGTTTTGCCGCTCTTAGCCGGAGCCTAACAGCAAGTTAACCATCAGATTGGTAAACAGATAGTTCGAAAATGAATCCTGGAACACTTGGCTTTATTCCATCCATGAAAAATAACATAATTCGATATATCTTGCTGAATTCATTTCAATCTTTAGCAACGTGGCTCTCGAACTTTCTTACGCAAGCGAAGACAACGAAAAAGGAACATATAAAATTGTAAAGAGTGAATGCCGGACCGAAAACTGGGGGAATAGGCAGAACACTCCCCGTCTGATATACCACAGGGTATATCACTATATAACTGGGCTTATCAATGAAAATAAGAAATTCTACATGTTACAATTACTTAATGCATAAGGAGAATCATTTCGCTTATGGGCCGAGTAAAAAAATGAGCCCTCCCTTCCTTAATTATCTTAACTTTAGCTTTACGAACTTTGGAGTCATGGCTTGGCAAAGCTTCAGCAATCACTGCAACAGGCCACTGGTATCTTCTTGCATCTTTCTCTTTGAGGAGCACGAGATCTCCTTCCTGTAAGTTTGGTCTTTCTCGACTCCACACCTTTCTGTGTTGCAAGGACTGCAGGTATTCTTTCTGCCATCTTTTCCAAAAAGTATCGGACAAAATCTGGACACGCATCCACTGTTTTCTGTACATGAGTCTTCCATCTACTTTAGCATTTTCAATATCAGGCACATCAGAAGAAGTCTTCCACTTCTGAGTAAGTAAGATGGATGGCGTCAATAGTTCTGGGTGTGCTGGGTCTGTTGAGACGGGCACTAAGGGCCTTGAGTTGATTACTGCACAGACCTCTGCCATGAAGGTAGATAAGACCTCATGAGTGAGGTCTTGGGGTCCGTGATCTAGAAGCATGGCATCCAAAATACGACGTGTAATCCCGATCATTCTCTCCCACACCCCACCCATGTGAGACGAGTGTGGGGGGTTGAAAATCCATATGGTTCTTATATGGTTTAAAAAATCCACAACTTGTCTATCCTCTACATTGAGTGCATCAATTTTTAAATCTTCAATAGCTCCAACAAAGTTGGTTCCTCGATCTGACCTGAATACCTTAACAGGCCCTCGAATGGATGTAAATCTTCGAAGTGCGTTGATGAATGCTGACGAGGTCATTTCTTCGATGAGTTCTATGTGGACCCCTCTAGTGGTAAGGCATGTAAACATTACTGCCCATCGCTTGCTGTTAGCGTGTCCACCTCGAGTGCGCCGAGCAAGGACTGGCCAGGGGCCGAAACAGTCAACACCAACATATGTGAAGGGAGGTGCTGGTTCGAGTCTGTCTGAAGGGAGATCTGACATCTTCTGGCATTCAGCAACCCCTCGAAGCTTTCTGCACTTAATGCAGTCATGTATGATTGAGGAAACTAGTCTCTTAGCTCCTGTGATCCAATATCCTGAACTCCTGATAGCTCCTTCAGTAAAGAGTCGACCTTGGTGTTTTACATTTTGATGGATCTCCATAACAAGAAGCTTAGCAATGTATTCTTTACCGGGTATGATAATTGGATTCTTCTCGCAAGTAGTGAGCTTTGAACGATTAAGTCGGCCACCGACTCGTAAGATCCCACAGTCGTCCAGTATAGGGTTCAGTGGTCTAAGTGAGCTATTAGCAGGAATAGCCCCACCAGAGAGTAGACTTGAAATTTCCTTAACATAAGTCTTTTGCTGGACAACTTTAATAATCAGTTGCTCTGCGTCCCGAATTTCTGTGGCAGACAAACAGTTGCTTCCCATATGCCATCCTCTACACTTGTCAGCAACAGATTTAAAAGATTTTCCAATGTGTTTAAGACGGGCAATAGCTCTGACAAGACGATCCCAGTTTGAAAACCTTGAGAAACGTCCCGTGCCGAGGAATTCCTGTCCAACCTCAGTTTTGAGGATTCTTGATTCTGTTCGTATTTCTTTGTCGCTTTCTGGGCATACTAAAGCATAGCTATCTACCTCTTGTTCCATTTTAAGTATGGAGATAGAAGGACCAGTTAGCCATGCAGAGCTAAGCGTCTTCTGAGTTGAAAATGGTCGAGTACCACAATCCGCTGGGTTCAAGTCTGTCCGCACGAATTTCCATTGGTTCGGGGATGTAGTTTTCCTGATCCGCTCTACTCTGTTTGCAACGTAGTTGTAGAATCTTCGTGTGTTATTGGCGATGTAGCCCAGAACTACTTTGCTATCTGTATGAAAGGTGACATTTCCCATCGCAATACCCAATTGTTCTGTAATTATCTCTGTCATTTCTACCGACAGAACAGCGGCACATAGTTCCAAGCGAGGGATAGTGTGTTCAGACTTGGGCGCAACTTTGGCTTTCCCCATGACAAAACTTGCTTCGTATGTTCCATCTGACAGTTGGGAAATCAGGTATGCGACTGTAGCTATGGCCTTTTCAGAAGCATCTGAGAATACATAGAGTTCATTCTCGATCGACAGACTTTGGGATCCTGTTGTGTAAGGTCTTGAAATTCTGAGTTCCTCTAGAATCTTCAAAGAATTTCTCCATTTGTCCCATGCAGCTTGTTTGTCTGTCGGTAATGGATCGTCCCAACCACCGCTAACTGTTATCAGTTCCCTGAGGAGTAACTTCCCCTGGACAGTTACGGGAGCAATAATTCCGAGGGGGTCATAGAGGCTATTGATAGTGGAGAGAACGCCTCGTCGTGTAAATGGTTTTTCTTCAGATGATACATCAAACATGAATGAATCTGATTTAAGATCCCAGCTCAACCCAAGTGTACGGTGGGATGGCAAATCTTCTCTGTTTAGGTTCAAGTCTTTAACCCCGTTGGCCAAGTCTGTTGATGGAAACGCCATCATGACATCGATGCTGTTAGAAACAATTTTGTGCAAGCGAAGTCTTCCTTCCCCCAGCAATGCGTTTTGGGTTCGCTTCATCAAGTCTATAGCTTCTTCACTGGTAGGCAGTGAAGTAAGGCCATCGTCGACATAGAAATCTTCTTCTACAAAGGCTGTTACATCCTCGCCAAATTCTTCTCTGCCCGACTTCGCTGTATGTCGTAGCCCATAAGTGGCAACCGCAGGTGACGGACTATTGCCGAACACATGGACGCACATTCGGTATTCTACAAGCTCTTCTTCTGGGTTATTATTGCGATACCAGAGAAATCGCAAAAAATCTCTGTGATCTTCTCTTACCAAAAATCCATAAAACATTTGTTGGATGTCGGCTGTTATGGCAATTTGATCTTTTCTGAACCGTAGAAGTATCCCTAAAATACTATTTGTAAGGTCAGGGCCTGACAGAAGAACATCGTTGAGAGAGACACCTTGATACTTCGCTGACGAGTCGAAAACAGCGCGGATCTGGTCGGGTTTCTTAGGGTGATAAACACCAAATATTGGCAGGTACCAACACTCTTTAGATTTCTCAAGTGGGGGAGCTAGCTCTGCGTGGCCGTTCGCTAGTATGCTGTCCATAAATTTCAAAAGGTGGTCTTTTTTAGTGGGGTTTCTTTGTAGGCTCTTATGTAGTAAAGACGCTCTCTTTATTGCTTGGTTTTTATTGTTTGGCAATTTCTGTCTTGTTTTCTTGAATGGTAGTGGCGCTATCCATTTTCCTAAAGGATCTTTGCAAAATTCGTTGTCCATGATTTCAAGGAATTCTCTATCTTCAACAGATAACCCGGGTTTGTCATCGCTCTTACTTCTGGTAAAAACGGTACCTTCTTCCTTAAAACCTCTGAAGTTTTCATGAACGTCCATCTCATTAGTACAAGGCTGAAAGATTGAACTGCGACCGTCAGAAAGAAGGTGAGTCTTGTTAACGTTCACTTCATCTGGAGGATGAATTTTTCCTAGGCATACTTCACCAATTACCACCCACCCAAGATTGAGTTTTTGGCCATACGGATACTGTCTCATTCCTAACCTCTGATCCAAAACATGATGAGCTTCAGGTACATCACTGCCAATGAGTAACATAATCTCTACATTGGGATCAAAGAGGGGAATTTCGTTGGCAATGTCTTGCAGGTGCGGGTGGTACATGGCAATTTCTGGTGTCGGAATCTCGTCTTTATTATCTGGGATTTGATTACATTCGATGATTGTCGGGACATCTAATGTGACACTTCCATCAATGGCCTGTACCATGCAATTGGTAGCTCTCCAACCGGACGAAACAATACTGCCTGCACATGAGGTGATTGTGTATTCTATCTCCTCAGAATCCAACCCGAGTTCGTTGAAGAGATGTGTTGTAGCTAAGGAACGGTTACTTTGGTCATCCAAAATTGCATATGCCTTTATAGGCCTTGTAGGCTCTTTGTTTGTGTATACATTCACAAGGACTAATTTGGCACAGGATCTGCCTCTACAGGCTTTCTCACGTCCACATATTTGCGTGCATTTCGGAGACACAGTAGGCTTCTCTTTAGGGGGCTCCCCGCCATGAATTGATGACGTCGATGGGAGTTTGTTAATCTTGCTGATTACGTCTGGATGTAAAGCAGAGGGATGCCGATTGCTGCCACATTCACATCTGACATTTTCTTTACATCCTTTGGCCTTGTGTTTGTTAGTTGTGCAACAACGGAAGCAGATCTTGTGCTCCTTTAATATTTCTTTCCTTTCATCCAAGGTTTTAGTTCGGAAACCTCTGCATTTATTAAGTTGATGGGCAGCGTGGTGTAATGGACACTGCATCATATCATCCACTTCAGTCTTTTTCACTGCCACAGGTGGTGACGGTTTCACAACTTTCTGGTTTTTGTTTGGTTGATAGCCATTGTTCTCATACTGAAAACTTGGATCATTCTTTACACGGCTGATCTCCCTTACAAAAACACAAAATTCTTGAAATGGTGGGAAGGCCACATTATACTTCACTTTATAAGCAGCAGCTCTGTTTGTCCATTTTTCTTGCAAACCATATGGTAACTTAGTTACGATTGGGTTTATTCCAGAAGATGAGTCGTAGTAGGATAAGAGGCATCGGTATTTAGTATCTTCCTTTACAGTTTCTATTTCTGATAGCACGTCAGCTAATTCGTAAAGTCGAACCGTGTCCTTTTGAGTGAGTTTAGGAAAACTGGTGATTTTAGCTCGAAGAGCAGCTTCAGTTTTCTCAGGTGAACCAAATCGCTCATCCAAGCGTTCCCAGATACGACTCCGACCTTTCCAAGGGTCATTCATACATGATGCTCTGATGCTGGTAGCATGCTTTCTTGATTCGTTTCCCAGCCACTTCACAAGAAGGTCTATTTCTTCAACGGCTGTAACATCAAGTTCTCGCATTACACCCTGAAAACTAGCCTTCCAGGAAGGGTAAAGTTCAGCCTGGTCATTGAAAATTGTTAGGCGAGTCAACATGAGATCTTTCTTTAGAAACATTTTGTTGATTTGGGTTGACGTATCGTTTCTAATATCTCGAAGTTGCTGATAATGACAATTCGTAGGTGGTACCTTTTCATTATACATATTAGGAACAAAGACGTCAGCTTCAGCATTAAGTGCCCTCGCAGGAACAGTGTCATGTGGCTTGCCATCAATTCCATGTTTGTCTTCAACTTCCCAGACCCAGTGTTGATACAGGCTATTGTATTTGGCTTGCTGTAAAACGTAACGGTTTGTACGTTCCATAGGGTCGAGCTGACTATGCAGATCTAAGCTTCTTCTATGCGTAGTGTTGCTTGATTCTTCTGATTCCAACACTTGCAACTCTGCTTCAGCTGCTGCAGTTTCTTTCTCTTCGACTAGAACCTTCATCTTACCTTCTAAATCTGCCTTCTGCTTCATCAATTCAGCTTCCTGTTGAGCATATTTTACCTTGGCCTTAGCTGCTTCTGCTTTAGCACGCTTTGCCATGATTAGTGACTCCCTCTTAGAAGATCTAGTACCCTCAGACCCTTTACTGCTTAACTTGCTAAAATTATTTACTGCTTGGGAATTACTTTGATGTTGGGCTGACTGAGCAACAGGTCCTAAGTTACCTTTATTTGTTTCAGAATAATCTTTAGTATTGATATGGGGAGAATTAGTTGACCCTGAATTTGATTTAAGGAGGTGTTTGTACTTTTCAACCCTTTTGGTTGTCTGCGCTCTTGACAGTCTCACATTACATAATTCTCTCTCACAATCACTTGCGTTCGTATTACACAAAAACATGGTAAAATTATCACACAATGAACAAAATGTTTGATATAATTCTTTTAAAGTTAATCTGTTCTCTTCTGTAACCTTTTCTGGATCGTCAAAACAGTTTATAAGCTTTTCTATATCTGTGGAGACACTAAAGAGTTTTTTCACAAATTCAGATTTCTTCTCCTCATATAGTTCTTTCCCTTTCACAGTCAAAGTTCTAGTTCTTTTCTCTTGTACAGACATCGTAGCTTCATCAATCTGGTCATCCATCCCTTGATGTTGAATATTATTCTTTAAATTATCTAAAAAGTCTGTTTCTGACATTGTATCAGCTTTGTCACGATTTAAACGCCGGTTTTGTACCTGTTCCGGAAATTGGTGCAAGTTCGTTTCGTTTAGCAGTCCTGAATTTAGAATGATCTCGTTGATGAATGATTCCGGAAAATGGTTCGGTTCGTTCCGTTTCACAGTTCAGAATATTGGATAATCACGGTTATGATTGTTCCGAAAGTAGGTTTTCAGTTCGTTCCGTTTTACAGTTCAGAATATTGAATGCTCTCATTGACCTATTAAATTTCTACAGTTCGTTTTGCAATAGAGTTTGAATGAGTCTTTTTGCACAACATGATGCATTTGAAAAACTATCTAGAATTCGTTTCATTCAGTAGTACACAATTTGAATAAATTCTCGTAATGAACAAGTTACTTGAATTAAAGTTCGTTTCTTCTCCGGGAATGGTGAGGTCCGGAATTTGGATAGATACCACGAAAATCGGCCACAAATTCTATTTATCTTTTTACTTTGCCGCTCTTAGCCGGAGCCTAACAGCAAGTTAACCATCAGATTGGTAAAAAGTTCGAAAATGAATCCTGGGACACTTGGCTTTATTCCATCCATGAAAAATAACTTAATTCGATATATCTTGCTGAATTTATTTCAATCTTTAGCAACGTGGCTCTCGAACTTTCTTACGCAAGCGAAGACAACGAAAAAGGAACATATAAAATTGTAAATAGTAAATGCCGGACCGAAAACTGAGGGAATAGGCAGAACAGAGGTTGAGGTTGAGGTCGCTGAGGTTAGTGTCTTAAATAGGGTGTGAATAAGGGTGATGGGTAGCGTATATAAATTTCTATATTTTGCACGAATAAGCCGCCCCGCAACTATTGACCCCCCCCCCCCCCCCCCCGCCCCGAAGAAAAATTATTTTCCAGCCTACACCCTAATGGTACCTATAAAGATGTGACCCCCGCTTTTTGGTCTGACTCCCCACTTTTTTGGAGCTTCCGCCGCCTCTGTAGCAGGCCTATTTTACAGAGTTCAAAACAATATGTACTAACACACGAGCACATCTCGATACGATAATCATACAGTTTCTTATATGCAAGGTACCCTAGCTTGCACTAGGTCAAACCATTGTATAGACTGATACAGGCTCGAATAAATGGAGTGATCTGATTGAGTCTAGATTTGGTCAAAGGCAGATATCAAGACAGAATCGGGGGGAGAGGGGGGGGGGGGGGGGTAGCCACTAAGCTTGTAGTAGTGCCACAATTATTTATTATTTATTGGTGTTTAAGGTCACATATTTCTGCACAATGGCTAATCATGACGACGACAGTTTTACGGGTGGAGGAAGCCGGAGTACCCGGAGAGAACCATGGAGCAACGGCGAGCAACTGTCAGCTCCCCAACATACTAACTCCACACAAGCAATTGTACGAGGTAGTAATGGCAAAAGACTGCAAGGGTGATAGAAGACTGTAGTATTGGGTAAATACAATAGTATTGGATCACACGACAGAAGTAGGAGATGCGGTTTTCGGCCCCTATCAGGTAGACCCCAGCTGGTCGACCCCGGAAGTGACATCATACCGCAATGTATTATGGGTATCACGTGGTTGTCATGGTAGCCCAGGTGAGCAGCCATGTTGTTACGGCATTGTCATGGTGACGGGTGATGTGAGTGCGCATGCGCAGCTCGTGTTGTTAGGGTGATATTTGTTTCCGTCGTCCATTTTGTTCGCAGGAGGCAGCCATCATTGTTTCTATGGTGGCACATGGTTGCTATGTTACCCAAATGCATCTTATAGGTTAGGGGTATGTTCGGATGGTATGTTCGCTTGTGCAAGAGTAATTTGCCGATTCGGAGAATTACCCAAATGAGCCCGAGAATGCCCGTAAATCACCGAAAAGTTCCCTTTTTAACCGAAACGCACCGGCCTGGGGTAACACGTAGTGCTATAGACCCTTGAAAGGTCGTGTTCCATTCAACTGGAGCATTTTTTGGAACGACTTCCTTAAATAATTACCTAAATAAACCCGACAATCCCTCCAAAGCACCGAAATCCACCGCAAACTACCGAAACCGACTTGGTAAAGCCTCATTTTGGACAGTGATGTTTTATGTAGGCTCGAATTTTGTTATTCCGGGTCAAAATCCTCGTTTCTCCGACCTGCTTCCATAGAGTACTATTCCGTTCTTCTGGAGTATGACTCGCTTTCGTCCGTCTGTTTTGTTACTACTTCTGATAAAGGAACCAATCAGATTACTTCTCCAGGATTAAACAACCAATCAAATTGCTCTATTAACCTTAGCTCCCGTCCATCATCTTCTTCGTTCCAACGATTGTGATCTACGTACACAATGTGCGAATAATACATGCAGCACATGCAAAATGTGCCAATATGTGGCTGTGTGCAAGTGCACAATGTGCGCACAAGACATGCAGCACATGCGCACATACGGGTATTTGTGGACTAGTGGGGACCATTGTTTGGGGAATAGCGAGGACCAGGCTTTGGGGACTAGTGGGGACCAGGCTTTGGGGACCAAGGCATGGGTACCAAGGTTTCAGGACCAGTGTCAGAAATATTGTCTAACCACCGTCTTAACCCAGTACCAAAGTTTCTGCTACCAACAGTGTTACCGTTGTAACCAAGGTCTTGACTTATTCCGCCACTCTGCTAAATCCATCACTACTACTATGAAATGTGAGTGTACACAATGTGCAATGCACATGTAGCACACCAGCACATGCAAAATGTACCAATATGAGCCTGTATTCAAGTGCACAGTGTGCTCTCAAAACATGCAGCACATACGCACATACGAGTATTCGAGGACCAGCAAAGGCCAGTGTTTGGGGACTAGTGAGGACCAGGCTTGGGGACTAGTGAGGACCAGGCTTTGGGGACCAAGGCATGGGTACCAAGGTTTGAGGACCAGTGTCAGAAATAATGTCTAACCATCGTCACCTAACTCAGTACTAAAGTTTCTCCTACTAATAGTGTTACCGTTTGCAACCAAGGTCTTGGCTTATTCCACCACTCTGCTGAATCCATCACCACTACTATGAGATGTGCTTGTACACAATGTGCAAATAGCATATGTAGCGGCGCATCAGCACATGCAAAATGTTCCAATATGTGCCTGTGTGCAAGTGCGCAATGTGCTCACAAAACATGCAGCACATGCGCACATACGGGTATTTGAGGGCCAGTGAGGACCAGTGTTTAGGGACTAGTGAGGACTAGGCTTTAGGGACTAGTGAGGACCATTGTGAGGACTAGTGACTACTATGAGATGTGATTGTACTCAATGTGCAAATAGCACATGTAGCACATGCAAAATGTACCAATATGTGCCTGTGTGCAAGTACACAATGTGCGCACAAAACATGCAGCACATGCGCACATACTGGTATTTGAGAACCAGTGTTTGAGGACTAGTGAGGACCAGGCTTTGGAGACTAGTGAGGACCAGTGTGAGGACTAGTGACTACTATGAGATGTGATTGTACACACTGTGCAAATAACACACGTAGCACATGCAAAATTTGCCAATATGTGCCTGTGTGCAAGTGCACAATGTGCGCACAAAACATGCAGCACGTGCGCACATATGGGTATTTGAGGACCAGTGTTTGAGGACTAGTGAGGACCAGTGGCTGAGGACTATTTCTGACCCTGGCCCTCAAACCTTTGTCCCCAAGCCTTGGTTCCCACGCCTTGGTCCCCACAAGTCGCCAAAGCCTGGTCCTCACTTGCCCTCAAACACTGGTCATCAAATACCCGTATGTGCGCATGTGCTGCATGTTTTGTGTGCACATTGTGCACTCCTCACCAGTCCCCAAACACTGGCCCACACTAGTCCCCAAAGCCTGGTCCTCACAAGTCTCCAAACACTGGTCCCCACTGGCCCCCAAATACCCGTATGTGCGCATGTGCTGCGTGTCTTGTGTGCACACCGTGCACTTGCACACAGGCACATTTTTCATGTGCTAGATGTGCTATTTGCACATTGTGTGCGATCACATCTCATAGTAGTCACTAATCCTCACACTGGTCCCCACTAGTCCCCAAAGTTTGGTCCTCATTTGTCCCCAAAGGATGGCCTTTGCTGGTCCTCAAATACTTGTATGTGCGTATGTGCTGCATGTTTTGAGAGCACATTGTGCACTTGCACACAGGCACATATTGGTACACTTTGCATGTGCTGATGTGGTACATGTGCTATTTGCACACTGTGTACAATCACATCTCATAGTAGTAATTGTGGATTTAGCAGAGTGGCGGAATAAGTCAAGACCTTGGTTGCAAACGGTAACGCCGTTGGTAGCAGAAACTTTAGTACTGAGTTAAGACGGTGGTTAGACAAAATTTCTGACACTGGTCCGCAAACCTTGGTCCCACACTAGTTCCCAAAGCCTGGTCCCGCTAGTCCCAAAGCCTGGTCCTCGCTAGTCCCCAAACACTCGCCCCCAGTGGTTCACAAATACCCGTATATGCGCATGTGTTGTATGTCTTGTGTGCACGTTGTGCACTTGCACACTACCAGATATTGGCACATTTCGCATGTGCTGATGTGCTGCATGTGCTATTCACACATTGTGTACGTAGATCATAATCGTTGGAACGAAGAAGATGATGGACGTGATCTGATTGGTTATTTTATCAGAAGTAGTAACAAAACAGACGGAAGAGAGCAAGTCATACTCCAGAAGAACGGAAAAGCACGCTATGGAAGCAGGTCGGAGAAACGAGGATTTTGACCCGGAATAACAAAATTCGAGCCTACATAAAATATTCCTGTCCAAAATGAAGTTTTACTAAGTCGGTTTCGGTAGTTTGCGGTGGATTTTGGTGCTTTGGAGGGACTGTCAGGTTTATTTGGGTAATTATTAAGGAAATCGTTTCAAAAACAATACTCCAAATGAATCGAACACGACCTTTAAAAGGTCTATAGCCCTACGTGCTAGTCTAAACAGGTGCGTTTCGGTTAAAAAGGGTACTTTCCGGTGATTTACGGGCATTCTCGGGCTCATTTTGGGTAATTCTGCGAATCGGGAAATTACTCTTGTGCAATCGAACATACCCTTCGAACATACCCCTATCCTATAAGACGCTTTTGGGTAACATAGCAACACGTGTCATCATAGAATCAAAGATGGCAGCCTCCTGCATACAAAATGGTCGACGGAAACAAGTATCACTCCCACAAACATGCGCACTCACATCACCCACTACCATGACAATGACGTCAAACCATGGCCGCTCACCGGGGCTACCATGACAACCACGTGATACCCATAATACATTGCGGTATGACGTCACTTCCAGGATCCACCAGCCGGGGTCCACCTGATAGGGGTCGAAAATAACATCTCCTACTACTCACGACAGATGGTGGTGACCATGGACAACTGGTGGCCTTGGAGCTTGGAAAGGTGTGGGTGGTCTAGAAAGACGGATCAAACAGGTACTAGAAACCATAACTATCATCAGATAGATATCCTGCAAAAGGTATCCTATAAAGGGTATCATCAACAGGTATCTTCAAAAAGTATCTTCAAAAGTTATCCTCAAATAGTACAATACTATGTGTCTTCAAACACCGAGAGGAGTGAGTCGTAGAGCAGTAAGTAGAGTCACTCGTTCGAGCAATTGCTCTATATTTCATTGGCTCGATGAGATTTGAGTCGCTCGAGCGATCTGATGTAACTATCACGTCTTTCCTATTTTTCAGTAGGCGCGGCAGAAAACTATAGTGTCCGGTAAATAAAGTCGATCATAGGACAGATCACGGTGACTTTTGGTAAGTCAACAGTAATGATCTTAGAGATGTAAAGGTCCAGAATCCAAGCTTTATCCATGACCCCAACAGTACCCCTGGGCCTAGCATTAGTAAACTACTTGTACGAACTGTGGGCCAGCACTAGAACACCTAAGATAGATATTTGTACTAAGGGCTAACAATAGGCATATGGGGTACAAAGAGTTTCTCCTATACTACTCTACCAGACAACCAAGCATAACACTGCGTGGCTTAGCAGTATCCGTACTTACTTACTTAGGACAGTATAACGAGTAGGTGGATCAATAATACTATGGGCTACCACTGAATCCGCGGGAATACAGACCTTACATCATATCAGGGTTGGGGTATTCGTATTCGTATTCGGTATTCGGTCGTATTCAATACATTTTTTCAAGTATTCGAATGTATTCAGTATTCATGCAATTTTAAAGTATTCGTATTCGTATTCGAATACAGTCAAATTTGAGGTGTATTCATGAATACTTTTTGAATACTTTTCTTGTTTTTAATACACACGTATACAGTATTTGTAAAAAAAAAAATATTGTGATTATCTCTATTAGAAAGTGGTAAAGAATTGAACTAATACTTTTGAAGTGCTTTTTAACAGCAACAGGCTAATTCACTTTAATGGCTGTTTCAAACAGCTTGTTTGCTTCACTGTAAACTGAACATTGTAATTGTACAGATTATTCTTAGGACAAAGGATATCGGTCTGGCCAAAGTATTGATTTTTAATCCCTAAACAACTCCATTATCCAATTAATACTAATCTAATATTTTTCTACAGTAATAGTAGAAATAAGGTGTAGACTGATAGATCTATAATTGTGCTTGAATTACCACATTTTTCCAATAGTGCAGTAATTGCTTAATTGATTTTTGTGAATAGCACTGGCCAGTTTTTTTTATTCTCACCAGCAATGTATGTTTAAATATTAATAAAAGACATGAAGCAAAGAGGCCACAATTAGCCACGATTAATAGACATTATTGGGGGTCATAAAATGCAGTTTAGAAGAAAAAAATTTTTTAAAAATACCCCCAAAATTGTGTTAATTTCTCACAGTTCCCTATTTAATGATTTTATTTTGCCATTTTTTCCTTCCAAACTGCATCGTATGACCCTACTTTGGGGTCATAAGATGCAGTTTAGAAGAAAAAAAAATCCTGAAAAATTGGCGTTAATAGTATGTATATAGCGATATATATATATATATATATATATATATATATATATATATATATATATATATATATATATATATATATATATATAAAACGAGCTCATTCCAATGAAGGGGTCATAAACTATGTTTTTCAGACAAAAAGTTAAAATGTCATGTAGAAAAATGGTAAAAATTGGTATTCTTGTTCTGTAATTTTTACATAGAAGTGTTGAAAAACTAATTCTTGACCTATAATCCCTTATACCTTTAATCCCAATAAGAATGATCCAATTATCATCCATTTACAAGAAATAATTTTAAAAAGTATTCAAGTATTCATATTTGTGTTCATGATACATTGTAAAGTATTCGTATTCGTATTCAAATACATTTGAAATTTGTGTATTCGTATTCGTATTCATAAAATTTCAAAGTTTTCGTATTCGTATTCAATACATTTACAATGTATTTGCCCCAACCCTGCATCATATACTACTACTTTATACCACCATGCATTACCCCCCCCCCCCCCCACCCTCCCCACAATACTGCTTGACCTTGCATTAGGTACTACCCCTACCAGTTATAGGATAATATAAAGCCCTAGATTGATAGCGGTATTAAGGACTAATAGTAGACCAACAGTGATATAGACCGTGCATCCTATACCACTACACTAGACAACCACCCTGCATTACCCCACCTCACGTCAGAATACCGCTTGGCCTTGCAAAACGTACTACCTATACACTCTGTGGACCAGGAGACCACCCTAGATAAATAATGGAACGAAAGGCTAAAATTGGACCAGGAGCGATGCAAACCGCACAACCTGTACTTCCACACTCGACAACCATGCATTACCCCCACCACAATACTGCCTAGGCTCGCATTATGTACTAGCAGCTACAGAAATATACGAAGCATTAGGTCGATAAGTTGTACCAAGGATTAACATGGGTATATAGCATCCAGACTACACTACAGTTCTAAACAACCATGGACAACCTCGCCATACCACACTGGACGACCATGCATTACCTTCACCCACCCCACGATACCACCTGGACTAGCATAACGTACTGCCTATACAGGTCAAAGCATTTGATCAATTAGTGGTACCAAGGGCTAAAAGGGGATCTGCATGGGGCATATACGGCTACTGCCATACCAGGCCAGTTCGAGAAACCTGACATCCCTGACTCGAAGTAAAAAGCGGCCAACGTTTCTATGAAGTCGCGAGCGCATCGTGGCGTCGCGACGTCAATAGCAACATCAACCGTTTCACGGGGAAAACTTTCAAGAAAACTCGCTTTCCCCCATCGATATTCCATCACATAGTCATACTATATACCCACAGACCTGCGTGTATATGCATCACTATGCATACCCTAGCATACGATATATGCAGGACGTACACCAATTTCAGGATAAAGACGGATAGGGCACAGGAAAGAGTTGCTCCGCCAAAAGCTCCGGTTCCTATGGTGATTTAACTCTAGCTGTTCCGACAAAGATCCGGGTGGCCGAGCATGACTCACACGTGCTATACTGCTGGTTGTGTAAAGTGGACCTTCATCCTCGCGGGTAACAAAACTCATAAGTGGCTAAGATAGCAAGTGAGGGGGCTATACAAAAAAAATCGGTCTTTGACGATGGTTTCTGATGCCTGTGGATTTTCAGATTTACATTTATTTATTGGTCTATAAAGGTGCTTTCAGTCTCTGTGACTATGCCATGGTCACCACGCAGGTGCAATGTCAAGTTTATCAAACAATTCTTACCTTTCATTCTCACTTTAAAGCACACACTCCCCAGACTTTAATTAACGAGTCATATTTCAACAGTAAAACGGAACTTGTTTACAAACGTAAACAAGAACTGCTCAAATTCTCGGTGTTTAATTTCTAATTTATTTTGTATCATTAAAAGAGAATCCAGTGAAACGATTCGTAACATATAATTGTTTTTTGGTCATGCTCCATTATTCCGATCCGACCAGTCACCCAGCGCGTATGTATCGGCGCCACTGATTGGTTAGCGGAATGTGTTGATTGACAGGATTTCAGCATGATGCTGAATTAATTTAGCATGATGCTGAATTATTTTAGCATGATGTTGAATTAATTTAACACCATGCTTAATTATTTGAGCATGATGTGAATTAATTAAGCAAAATGCTAAATTATTTTGCACGATTTCACGAATGCTACATAAATAATACACAATGATGCCGGATTAATTAAACATGATCCTGAATTACGAGAGGTTCATGCATTTTAATTCGGCATGATGCTTAACTATTTGAGCATGATGCTTTCTTATTTTTAACTATTTTATGAATACTGCAGAAATAATATAGCATGATGCTGAATTAATTTCGCATGATGCTGAATTACGGGAGGATCGGGCATATTATGTTAGCATGGTGCTTAATTACTTAAGCATCATGCTATTTTATTTTGCGCGATTTAACGAATGCTGCATAAATAATATAGCATGATGCTGAATTAATTTAGCATGATGCTGAATTAATTTAGCATGATGCTGAATTACGGGAGGATCATGCCCTTTAATTGAGCATGATGCCAAATTATTTAAGTATCATGCTATATTATTTTGCGCAATTCAACGAATGCTGCATAAACAATATAGCATGATGCTGAATTAATTTAGCATGATGCTGAATTACGGGAGGATCATGCACTTTAACTGAGCATGATGCCAAATTATTTAAGTATCATGCTATATTATTTTGCGCAATTTAACGAATGCTGCATAAACAATATAGCATGATCCTGAATTATGTTTGCATGATGCTGAATTGCGGGAGGATCATGCACTTTAACTGAGCATGATGACCAATTATTTAAGCACGATGCTGTACTATTTGGTATGATTTCACGAATGCTACATAAATAACATAGCATGATGCTGAAATCAAGTCCGCGTACTGGAGGGTCATACATTTTATTTTAGCATGGTACTCTAATAATTGAGCATGATGCTACATTGTTTGGTATGATTTCATGAATGCTACCTAAATAATTAAGCATAATGCCTGAATAATTAAGAACGATGCTTAAATAATTAACCATCATGCTATATTATTTAGGCATCATGCTACATTCTTTGAGCATCGTGCTATATTATCTAACAGTATGCCTAATTCATGGATTTATGAGCCTGTCCGTACGTCATACCTGTGTTACAAGAATCACTCCATCAACTAGCATTGATATTGTTTGTGTATTTACGGTATATAAAACATTACAATTGTAATATATTTCTAATCACAGTGACACATGAATATGTACCGCAGGGAAATAACATAGCCAGAATGGCTGTCTACCTGTTATCTCCCGTTTCAAAAATATTTCATCGCTGCAACCGACTGTAAATGTTCATTTAGAGATTTTAGTGTTTTTCTTTCACGTTAAGTAACAATGGTGGGGGAAGGTGGGGTTGGTGGTGAGAAGGTTGATGTGTTTGGTGGATATTGGTACTTTCGTGCGTCTGCAGACTTGGCAGTAAGCCAAACTCATTTGTGGACGAGATAACCAGACAAGATAACGAAAGTAATCTAAGGTGCTCACAAGGCCTAAATTTGTTATCTATGCATATCATATCACGGGTATCGCAATACACATTATTACTTTACATTTGGGATCATTTCTTGTATCCCCTGGCATTTCATATTAGTAGAATAAGGATAAGGTCAAGTATAGCTGGTTAATTATATATCTAAGCTGCCCACATTTGGCGAACTTTATCCCGTACACTGTTTGTCAAGTCAATTCATAGAGTAGAGTAGTGAACAAAGCAGGTGGCTACTGAGGCGATGGTCTAGTCAACCCACTGATAGACATTAGGTCAAAAAGACAATCACCTCAGTAGGTTTCAATCTGACAATATGGGCAATATGGATTGTTACATTGGACATTAACTGGAAATGAAGATGAAAGCTTTGATATTAATTTTTTTCCAAAACTTGATCCAATTATTAATGTTACGTAGTTCAGATTCCAGCTCGTTCCATATTTTGGGGTAGTTTAAGATGGGTAACTTATGCAGTTTATTTGGCGAAGATCGGTTGATCAATGCGACTTGGAGCAACTCAGCACTTTTGGGCTTCTATGGTCCCCAATTTTTGGAGGGTCAGGTACTTAATTTTGGTGGCAATCCTCATGAATCTATTTGTGCCACCCCACAAAGCAGTTTATTTGGCGAAAATCAGTTGCTAAATGCCATTTGGAGCAATACTGCATTTTTGGGCTCCTAGGGTGTCCAATTTTTGGAGGGTAAGGTACCTAATTTTGGTGGCAATCTTCATGAATCTATTTGTGCCACCCCACAATTACAGTTTATTTGGCGAAAATCGGTTGATAAATACGATTTGGAGCAACTCAGCACTTTTGGGCTCCTAGGGTGCCCAATTGTGGGAGGGTGAGGTACCTAATTTTAGAGGCAATCTTCATGAATCTATTTGTGCCACCCCACAATGCAGTTTATTTGGCGAAAATCGGTTCATAAATGAGATTTTGAGCAACTCAGCACTTTTGGGCTCCTAGGGTGCCCAATTTTGGGAGGGTGAGGAGCCTAATTTTGGTGGCAATCTTCATGAATCTATTTGTGCCACCCCACAATGCAGTTTATTTTGCGAAAATCGGTTGATAAATACGATTTTGAGCAACTCAGCACATTTGGTCTCCTAGGGTGCCCAATTTTGGGAGGGTGAGGAACCTAATTTTGGTGGCTATCTTCATGAATCTATTTGTGCCACCCCACAATGCAGTTTATTTGGCGAAAATCGGTTCATAAATGAGATTTTGAGCAACTCAGCACTTTTGGGCTCCTAGGGTGCCCAATTTTGGGAGGGTGAGGTACCTAATTTGGGTGGCAATCTTCATGAATCTATTTGTGCCACCCCACGATGCAGTTTATTTGGCGAAAATCGTTTGATAAATCCGATTTTAAGCAACTCAGCACTTTTGGGCTCCTAGGGTGCCCAATTTTTAGAGGGTGAGGAGCCTAATTTTGGTGGCAATCTTCATGAATCTATTTGTGCCACCCCACAATGCAGTTTATTTGGCGAAAATCGGTTGATAAATGCGATTTTGAGCAACTCAGCACTTTTGGGATCCTAGGGTGCCCAAATTTGGGAGGGTGAGGAGCCTAATTTTGGCGGCAATCTTCATGAATAAATTTGTGCCACCCCACAATGCAGTTTATTTGGCGAAAATCGGTTGATAAATACGATTTTGAGCAACTCAGCACTTTTGGGCTCCAAGGGTGCCCAATTTTGGGAGGGTGAGGTACCTAATTTTGGTGACAATCTTCATGAATCTATTTGTGCCACCCCACAATGCAGTTTATTTGGCGAAAATCCGTTGATACATGCGATTTTGAGCAACTCAGCACTTTTGGGCTCCTAGGGTGCCCAATGTTGGGAGGGTGAGGTACCTAATTTTGGTGGCAATCTTCATGAATCTATTTGTGCCACCCCACAATGCAGTTTATTTGGCGAAAATCGGTTGATAAATGCGATTTTGAGCAATGCAGCACATTTGGGCTCCTAGGGTGCCCAATTTTGGGAGGGTGAGGAGCCTAATTTTGGTGGCAATCTTCATGAATCTATTTGTGCCATCCCACAATGCAGTTTATTTGGCGAAAATCGGTTGACAAATACGATTTTGAGCAACTCAGCACATTTGGGCTCCTAGGGTGCCCAATTTTGGGAGGGTGAGGTACCTAATTTGGGTGGCAATCTTCATGAATCTATTTGTGCCACCCCACAATGCAGTTTATTTCGCAAAAATCGGTTGATAAATGCGATTTTGAGCAACTCAGCACATTTGGGCTCCAAGGTGCCCAATTTTGGGAGGGTGAGGAGCCTAATTTTGGTGGCTATCTTCATGAATCTATTTGTGCCACCCCACAATGCAGTTTATTTGGCGAAAATCGGTGGATAAATACGATTTTTAGCAACTCAGCACTTTTGTGCTCCTAGGGTGCCCAATTTTGGGAGGTGAGGAGCCTAATTTTGGTGGCAATCTTCATGAATCTATTTGTGCCACCCCACAATTCTGTTTATTTGGCGAAAATCGGCTGATAAATACGATTTTGAGCAACTCAGCACTTTTGGGCTCCTAGGGTGCCCAATTCTGGGAGGGTGAGGTACCTAATTTGGGTGGCAATCTTTATGAATCGATTTGTGCCACCCCACAATGAGGTTTATTTGGCGAAAATCGGTTGATAAATGCGATTTTGAGCAACTTAGCACTTTTGGGCTCCTAGGGTGCCCAATTATGGGAGGTTAGGAGCCTAATTTTGGTGGCAATCTTCATGAATCTATTTGTGCCACACCACAATGCAGTTCATTTGGCGAAAATCGGTTGATAAATACGATTTTGAGAAACTTGGCACTTTTGGGCTCCTAGGGCGCCCAATTCTGGGAGGGTGAGGTACCTAATTTGGGTGGCAATCTTCATGAATCTATTTGTGCCACCCCACAATGCAGTTTATTTGGCGAAAATCGGTTGATAAATGCGATTTTGAGCAACTCAGCACTTTTGGGCTCCTAGGGTGCCCAATTTTGGGAGGGTGAGGTACCTAATTTGGGTGGCAATCTTTATGAATCGATTTGTGCCACCTCACAATGAGGTTTATTTGGCGAAAATCGGTTAATAAATGCGATTTTGAGCAACTCAGCACTTTTGGGCTCCTAGGGTGCCCAATTATGGGAGGTTAGGAGCCTAATTTTGGTGGCAATCTTCATGAATCTATTTGTGCCACCCCACAATGCAGTTTATTTGGCGAAAATCGGTTGATAAATACGATTTTTAGCAACTCAGCACTTTTGTGCTCCTAGTGTGCCCAATTTTGGGAGGGTGAGGAGCCTAATTTTGGTGGCAATCTTCATGAATCTATTTGTGCCACCCCACAATGCAGTTTATTTGGCGAAAATCGGTTGATAAATACGATTTTTAGCAACTCAGCACATTTGGGCTCCTAGGGTGCCCAATTTTTGGAGGGTGAGGTACCTAATTTGGGTGGAAATCTTTATGAATCTATTTGTGCCACCCCACAATGCAGTTTATTTGGCAAAAATCGGTTGATAAATGCGATTTGGAGCAACTCAGCACATTTGGGCTCCTAGGGTGCCCAATTTTGGGAGGGTGAGGAGCCTAATTTTGGTGGCAATCTTCATGAATCTATTTGTGCCACCCCACAATGCAGTTTATTTGGCGAAAATCAGTTGATAAATACGATTTTTAGCAACTCAACACGTTTGTGCTCCTAGGGTGCCCAATTTTGGGAGGGTGAGGAGCCTAATTTTGGTGGAAATCTTCATGAATCTATTTGTGCCACCCCACAATGCAGTTTATTTGGCGAAAATCGGCTGATAAATACGATTTTGAGCAACTCAGCACTTTTGGGCTCCTAGGGTGCCAAATTTTGGGAGGGTGAGGTACATAATTTGGGTGGCAATCTTCATGAATCTATTTGTGCCACCCCACAGTGCAGTTTATTTGGCGAAAATCGGTTCATAAATACGATTTTGAGCAACTCAGCACTTTTGGGCTCCAAGGGTGCCCAATTTTCGGAGGGTTAGGAGCCTACTTTTGGTGGCAATCTTCATGAATCTATTTGTGCCACCCCACAATGCAGTTTATTTGGCGAAAATCGGTTGACAAATACGATGTTGAGCAACTCAGCACTTTTGGGCTCCTAGGGTGCCCAATTTTGGGAGGGTGAGTAACCTAATTTTGGTGGCAATCTTCATGAATCCATTTGTGCCACCCCACAATGCAGTTTATTTGGCGAAAATCGGTTGATAAATCCGATTTTGAGCAACTCAACACTTTTGGGCTCCTAGGGTGCCCAATTTTGGGAGGGTGAGGAGCCTAATTTTGGTGGCAATCTTCATGAATCTATTTGTGCCACACCACAATACAGTTTATTTGGCGAAAATCGGTTGATAAATACGATTTTGAGCAACTCGGCACTTTTGGGCTCCTAGGGTGCCCAATTCTGGGAGGGTGAGGTACCTAATTTGGGTGGCAATCTTCATGAATCTATTTGTGCCACCCCACAATGCAGCTTGTTTGGCGAAAATCCGTTGATAAATGCGATTTTGAGCAACTCAGCACATTTGGGCTCCTAGGGTGCCCAATTTTGGGAGGTTGAGGAGACTAATTTTGGTGGCAATCTTCAAGAATCTATTTGGGCCACCCCACAATGCAGTTTATTTGGTGTAAATCAGTTGATAAATACGATTTTTAGCAACTCAGCAGTTTTGGGCTCCTAGGGTGCCCAATTTTAGGATGGTGAGGTACCTAATTTGGGTGACAATCTACATGAAGCTATTTGTGCCACCCCACAATGCAGTTTATTTGGCGAAAATCGGTTGATAAATACGATTTTGAGCAACTCAGCACTTTTGGGCTCCTAGGGTGCCCAATTTTGGGAGGGTGAGGTATCTAATTTGGGTGGCAATCTTCATGAATCTATTTGTGCCACCCCACAATGCAGGTTATTTGGCGAAAATCGGTTGATAAATGCGATTTTGAGCAACTCGGCACTTTTGGGCTCCTAGGGTGCCCAATTTTGGGAGGGTGAGGTACCCAATTTGGGTAGCAATCTTTATGAATCTATTTGTGCCACCCCACAATGCAGTTTATTTGGCGAAAATCGGTTGATAAATGCGATTTTGAGCAACTCAGCACTTTTGGGCTCCTAGGGTGCTCAATTTTGGGAGGGTGAGGAGCCTAATTTGGGTGGCAATCTTCATGAATCTATTTGTGCCACCCCACAATGCAGTTTATTTGACGAAAATCTGTTGATAAATACGATTTTGAGCAACTCAGCACTTTTGGGCTCCTAGGGTGCCCAATTATGGGAGGGTGAGGTATCTAATTTGGGTGGCAATCTTCATGAATCTATTTGTGCCATCCCACAATGCAGTTTATTTGGCGAAAATCGGTTGATAAATGCGATTTTGAGCAACTCAGCACTTTTGGGCTCCTAGGGTGCCCAATTTTGGGAGGGTTAGGTACCTAATTTGGGTGGCAATCTTTATGAATCTATTTGTGTCACCCCACAATGTAGTTTATTTGGCGAAAATCGGTTGATAAATGCGATTTTGAGCAACTCAGCACTTTTGGGCTCCTAGGGTGCCCAATTTTGGGAGGGTGAGGAGCCTAATTTTGGTGGCAATCTTCATGAATCTATTTGTGCTACCCCACAATGCAGTTTATTTGGCGAAAATCGGTTAGTGTCGAATGTCGAATAAGGAACCGGGAATAAGTAACGGTTGTCACGTTCGTAATATTTTTTCTTATACTTTTGAAACAAGATTCGATTGTGTGCTTGCCTGCCGTTCTTCGAACGAAACATTTTAGCTTTAAAAAAGCCGAAGGTACATTGTAGCTGAGAGTTGTGATGAACGTCGGAACGTACATGAATGATTGTAACACGAAAATGATAAGTATGGAAATAACATCGCAAAATACACAAATTTCTAACACCCAACCATTGTTCTCTTCGGGGATGAGAACAAACGCAGCTTAGGTAAATTGTCGAATTTTAATTGATAAAACGGAGACGAAAAATGAAGTTTTCAATGCCGACCAACAGCTCAATACACTCGTGTGCAATGTTGATAAATAAAACCGGTTTGTGGGGGGCAAACTGAGTCCCGGATGTAAGATGGCGTTATGTAAAAATGGTCTATTGTTATATGAACCATTTGTTTTACTGTCAGTTGTACCTGATTCTTCATGTGTGTTAAAAATAATTTACATATACTTAAAGTCTTCATTTCTTAAGGGCCATGTGGAACCTAAAAGACCTTTTATTATCTGTGATTTTAAGAACTGTTTAAATACACAAATAGGATATGCAATTATATAAATCGAGACAGTCAAGGCCGAACAGACTGTTGGTTGAAAACATCAAGAGTCCAGCACTGAGCCAGATAGTTTTACATACCCTTCAATACACCCCCCCCCCCCCCCCGCCCCCCACCCCCTAATAGTGCTATAATGTGTGTGTATTAGTCAAAATCATTTTAATGTGTTCAGTTTGACATAAAATGGCAGCAGGAAAAAATTTGCAAGGGGTTAGAAAAACTGTGTTTTGAGCCATTTGACCACCCACCCACCCCGGCATCGTGTACTGCATTTTTTTTTCCGCCCCGAACAGTGTGCAGTGGTGTCATCGGCAAATGATAACAGATTGAGTGATGTTGAGTTACTTATATCATTTATATATAAAAGAAAAAGAACAGGGCCTAAAATTGAGCCCAGTGGTAAATCGCAACTTTGTTTGGCTAAGTCCGATTGTGTTCTTCATACATAACATATTGAGACCTGTTGGACAAGTAACTTGTAAACCAATTGTTGGCGACACCTCAGATGCCAAATTTTTCCAGTTTACCTAATAGTATTTCGTGATTTATGGTGTCAAAGGCCTTTGAGAAATCCAGGAACAATGCTAAGGTTCTGTTTTTTTCCTGTTTGTTATTTTCTATTGCGGTGCTTTTATGGAGTTGAAGAATTGGATGAATAGTGCGATGTCTTTTTCGGAACCCGTATTGGTGAGGGTATAAAATTTAAACCTGCTGAGGAAACTAGTAAGTCTCACTTCCATGAGTTTTTCAATTACTTTTGGGAATACCGGAAGTGTGCTCGTCACCTGCTTTAAATATGGATATCACCTTCGTTATCTTCATCCTGTCTGGTACTTTGCCGTTTATGAAAGAGCTGTTAACTATATGTGTTAGAGGATCCAGTACTTCGTTTATCGTATGATTAAGAAGACAGGTTGTGATATCATCGCAGTCTTTAGATAATTTTGGCTTCATTTTGTTTACAACTCGGTTGACTTCTGTAGGATTTGTGGGTATCAATAAAAATTGTTGAAAACATTGTTGTTCATGTAGTCTGAGTAGGACTTATTTGGATTCTGAATCTGTTCTGATGTGGCTTTTCCAATTTTGATAAAGAAATTGTTCAATTCTTTTGCGATGTCACGAGGCTCGCTTATTTCGATATTGTCCTGGATGAAGAACGAGGGGAATCTGGATTCACGTTTTCCTTTATTGGTGGCTTCGTTCAAAATCTGCCACGTTCTTCGCATATTGTTTTTGTTTGGGATATCTCTCTAATAGATAGCCTTATATTTCCGAAACGTGAGTCGGAGCTTACGATGTGTTTCACTGTGTAACACCTCCATGGTGAAGATGAGCTGGAGAGGTTAGGTAGGCGAGATGGACCTCTACTCGTATTTGTCCGGAATTAGCTTCCGCAAAGTGTAACCAGGTTTCGGCCTGTTTGACCTTATCGAACAAACAAATATAGAGATCTGTTGTATTTCAGTGGTAATGTTCCTAAATCGGATTCAGGTGGGTAAAAGTCTTTACGGTTGTCCGATGTGTAATCCTGTTGGTCAGGATTAAAAGTGACAGCGACTTCGGTAAGGCAGTCGTGAGCCAAGCGCTGATGTATGTTAGGTCAATAATGCCTTCGGGAGGTATCCTTTTGCCGTCGTTGGTCGACTGTGGTAAACTGGTGTAGGTCTGTCAGTATATGTTTCTACCGTGGTAAGTAGTGGGTAAAATAGATCGTGTGAAAGGTATAGTGCGACCGTGTCAGGTATCCGTTGCACTGGCCGCCGGGTCCCACAGATAATACGAGTAGTATGTCATGTACCGGACACCCCTATTCTGGATGACCTCGGAAGTGACGTCATGTTACGTGACCCAGTGGCGCCATGTTGTGTTGTCATGGTAACCCGCGTGGGCGGACATGTTGTAATGTCATCCCATAGTGATACATAATGTTAGTGCGCATGCGCAGCGCGTGTTAGGGTGATAGGGTTTCCCTCATCCATTTTGTATACTGAAGGCCGCCATCTTGGTTTCTATCGTAGCACGTGGTTGCAATGTTACCCAAATGTTAAAGGCCTACAACAGAATGGGGGTATGTTCGAAGCGTGTGTTCGATTGAATAGGAGTAGTTTCCCGATTCGTAGTATTACAACAAACAACCCGACAATCTCCCAAACCACCAAAATCTACACTAAACTACCGAAACGGACTTGGCAAAGCCCTATTTTGTGTTTATAAGAGTAGCACGTAGAGCAATTGGACCGAGAGGTCACCAAAAGTTGCATTCCACTGGACTGGAGTAAATTAAATTACCACAAACAACCCGACAATTATTTTACTAGTTCGAATTCTTTCAGAATCCTTGGCTTCTACCTGTTATTTGGAGTCCTTCGGAATCTTCTGCTCCTACTTGTGTACCTGTAAGCTATAGGTTTTGTATATTCAGCCCTGTTCGTTTATTCGGGAGTATACCCCAGAAGCGTAGAAGAGCCTATCAGTTTGAACAGTTTGGGTACTATTTTTAGCTTTTCTGGCGTGTTCAGGCTAGTTCTAACCCTCTTCAAAGTGCCCTTGTTCTTGTTTCATTTATGTAGATCATCCAGTCTTTTCTCTTAACTGCAGCTAAATAACCAATCAGATTGCTTGATTTCCCGCAATCTGTACTTAACCATACAGAGTTATCTTCCCTGCGTACAACGAAGTCCTCTATGGTTGTCCCTACTTAGCTATCGGGCATTTACTGAAAAGTCATTGCTCGAACGATTCGAACCCCATCGAGCAAATGAGTTTTTGAGCAATTGCTCGATCGACTGACTCCACATACAACTCGAACGACTCGAATCCTATCGAGCAAATGAGCTATAAAGCAATTGCTCGGTCGAGTGACTCCTCATATGACCCTTATCCTTATTTAGGTATTCGAGGATACCTATGGCATAGCGATGTACTACATGAGGATACCCTTTAAATACACCTTTTGGAGAATCCCTTTTTTGTTGTATGAGGCCATGAGGGCCATGAGAAAATGCCTCAATGAGGTCTAATTTACCATCTCTCTTAGCCTCATCTTGGTATTTGAGGATACCAATGGCATGGCGACATACTTTTTGAGGATACCTTTTGGAGAATCCCTTTTTTGTCGTACGAGGCCACGAGGGTCATTAGAAAATCCCTCAATGAGGTCTAATTTGCCACCCCTCTTAGCCTCATCTCGGTATTTTATGATACCTGTGACATGGCAATATATCATTTGAGGATATCTTTTGAGGATACCATTTGGGGATACCTCTTGTATTGTATTACTGGCCTATTGGTTGATTCTTGTCATACAGGTTTTTACATCCGGGTACTTCTGTTGGGTAGTTGATAAAAAAACACAATGTATAACATTTTATTCATTTTTATTCCGTTCATAGTTTACAGTTCGATTGACCAAGGCGTCTTTTCGCCGAATATATCTTTAAAAAATGACCCCCTGCAGTTTAAGGATCAAAATTGCAGTTTGATCGCCAAACTGGCCAATCAGATCAAAGTAAATCTCGATCCAATAGCACTACGTGCTACTCTTATAAACCCAAAATAGGGCTTTGCCAAGTCCGTTTCGGTAGCTTAGGGTAGATTTTGGAGGTTTGGAGGGATTGTCAGATTGTTTGTAGTAATCCTACGAATCGGAAAACTACTCCTATTCAATCGAACACATCCTCCGAACATACCCCCCGTCACGTTGTAGGTCTTTGGATAACATAGCAACCACGTCCTACCATAGAAACCAATTATACATTATCGACGACGGAAACACGTATCACTCAAACAACACGCGCTGCTCATGCGCACTAACACCACATATCACTATGAGGATGACGTTACTGGCCGGGTCCGGCAGGTGACACGACCAAATACAGTCGAACAATCCGAGCGCTAAGAGCTGATGTATGTTAGCTCAATAATGTTTTCGGGGAGGTATCCTTTAATTACTGTCGTACTGGTATAGGTGAATATTTCTACTGTGGTGAGTGTTCGGAAGAATAGATCGTATGGAAGGTATAATGCGACCGTGTCTGGTGGTGAGACAGATATGGGTGGCACTGGCCGGGTCTGGCAGGTAACACGTGCAAATATAGTCTTATTGGCTGCAATAAACATTAAGAAAAGAAAGCGAAAATAACGAAAGCAAAAAGCCGACAGATTAACTACCTGTGCTTATTAAGGTTATGAGTATATACAAGTGTATTGTAGAAACAAATAAAGGATATCTAGTGTTTTTGAGTGGATACCGAAAATTATCTCACTCGTGACCGAGACAAATGTTTATTTTTCACGAGCGAAAATAACAATTTGTCTCGGTCACGAGTGAGATAATTTTCGGTATCCATTCAAAAACACTAGATTTTCTTCTTATTATATGCTTTTTATAAGAATCCGATCATTCCTATAGATAATTCCACTCGTTTCAAGCTTGAATTGATGCATGAAATTAAACAGCACGCATTGATACTCTGAAGTGATTTGATCGATACTCTGAACAGGTAACGTCTTGCGATCTGATTCAGCTGACGGGTTTCATGCATCAATTTAATGTGAATACGTGTTAAATTATTTTTGGAAATGATCGGTATTCACTCAAAAACACTAGATTTTATTTTCATTATACGTTTTTAGAACAAATTGATCATTTCCAGTGATAATTTGACTCGTATTCACATTGAAGTGATGCTTTGAAAGCCGCCATTTTGATTGATACTGTGACGAATCCACTATCCCCAACCCAACACAAGTCTAGATTCAATTTCTCCCTCCCAAAAACAGTTCGATCAGCCGAGGCGGTGCGGTTTCTAAAACCACATCACCCCAGATGGTCGAACTATTTTATAAGAGATATTTAAAATTTGCGTTTCCGACCGGGCTTTAAAATAAGGAAAAGGGATCGCAGTTATAATGGGTAGGTCGGAGCCCCACATAAAGTTCTCGGGTAGATGACCCACCTTTAGACTGAAATTAAAAACTACAAACCATCAAGATGTAGCAAGGTAACAATAATTCAACACTAAGAAATGTTATGGTATAATTTATTGAATGAAATTAAACATTATTACATATCCAAAAAGCGTTTGTTTCACTATCTTAAATTGGGCTGAAATTCGGAGGCTAGAGAAAAAAAAATATCAAGAATCCGATAAACAAGGCCCTTTTTATTATGTCCAGGCCACCCAGATTTTCTAATATAATATTAGGAGACTACTATTCTCCCATAGAGGACGTACCAATGACCAAAGGGAACTGTCATAAGAAGCTTCCACCCTCGAAGAACCAGAGTTCGTCGAGTGTGAAGTCTTCCAATATAAATGAGGAGTCACCTTCGTTCCTCCATAGATGTTATCTCCCAATAGTAATGATCAGGACTACACAGGTAAGAAGCTTTCACCCTCGAAGAGCCAAAGTTCGTCGAGTGTGAAGTCTTCCACATATAAATAAGGAGTCACCTCTGCTCCTCCATAGGTGTCATACCAAATATTAATAATCAGGCCTCAATCAAGTAAGAAGCTTTCACCCTCGAAGAACCAGAGTTCGTCGAGTGTGAAGTCTTCCAAATATAAATGAGGAGTCACCGCTGCTCCTCCATAGGTGTCATACCAAATATCAATAATCAGGCCTCAATCAAGTAAGAAGCTTTCACCCTCGAAGAGCCAAAGTTCGTCGAGTGTGAAGTCTTCCACATATAAATAAGGAGTCACCTCTGCTCCTCCATAGGTGTCATACCAAATATTAATAATCAGGCCTCAATCAAGTAAGAAGCTTTCACCCTCGAAGAGCCAAAGTTCGTCGAGTGTGAAGTCTTCCACATATAAATAAGGAGTCACCTCTGCTCCTCCATAGGTGTCATACCAAATATTAATAATCAGGCCTCAATCAAGTAAGAAGCTTTCACCCTCGAAGAACCAGAGTTCGTCGAGTGTGAAGTCTTCCAAATATAAATGAGGAGTCACCGCTGCTCCTCCATAGGTGTCATACCAAATATCAATAATCAGGCCTCAATCAAGTAAGAAGCTTTCACCCTCGAAGAACCAGAGTTCGTCGAGTGTGAAGTCTTCCACATATAAATAAGGAGTCACCTCTGCTCCTCCATAGGTGTCATACCAAATATTAATAATCAGGCCTCAATCAAGTAAGAAGCTTTCACCCTCGAAGAACCAGAGTTCGTCGAGTGTGAAGTCTTCCAAATATAAATGAGGAGTCACCGCTGCTCCTCCATAGGTGTCATACCAAATATCAATAATCAGGCCTCAATCAAGTAAGAAGCTTTCACCCTCGAAGAACCAGAGTTCGTCGAGTGTGAAGTCTTCCAATATAAATGAGGAGTCACCGCTGCTCCTCCATAGGTGTCATACCAAATATCAATAATCAGGCCTCAATCAAGTAAGAAGCTTTCACCCTCGAAGAACCAGAGTTCGTCGAGTGTGAAGTCTTCCAATATAAATGAGGAGTCACCGCTGCTCCTCCATAGGTGTCATACCAAATATCAATAATCAGGCCTCAATCAAGTAAGAAGCTTTCACCCTCGAAGAACCAAAGTTCGTCGAGTGTGAAGTCTTCCACATATAAATAAGGAGTCACCGCTGCTCCTCCATAGGTGTCATACCAAATATCAATAATCAGGCCTCAATCAATTAAGAAGCTTTCACCCTCGAAGAACCAAAGTTCGTCGAGTGTGAAGTCTTCCACATATAACTAAGGAGTCACCTCCGCGCTGCCATCTCTGACACCCCGCACACTCGGTGACTACCCAACAAGAAGAACTCACACTCGACAAAAGTTTGTCGAAGGCGAAATTCTTCAAAAAAATATTCCCGGAGTTCCAGAGAAAAAAAAAAAACTACTCTAAAACTTACTTAACTCTGATTCCATTGATCCGACAAACGGAGAAAAAAGAATACCAAATAAATTCCTAAATATCTATCCCGGTCTCACCAATGGCACAGAGAATTCGGTGTTTAGTTTCTCATTCCGGAACTCCAAGGAATTACTATTTAAACTCATAACCAGCCGGCTCTTCCCAAACCTTCCAGAGAAAAGCCAAACAACCTACCCCAGTGAAATCCTATCTCGAACTGACTTTTTCGACGGTCCAGATCACCCACTTCAATTCATACACAACACGAAAAAATCATGCAACCTCTGAAATCTTGTATCGATTCAGGAAATCGCTGGTGTGTGCATTTCCCTCAGTGAAACTTGACAACAATTCAATCAACCGTTACTAGATCTCGTGCTACCTGACACCCTAATCACTGGTGGAGACAACCACCACAGAGAGAGCAAATAAGTAATATGGAATTAACCCCTGTTGGACGACAAACCCCCGACTCCATTTATCAAAAAACAGCACACTACCCCCACCCCAAGGTAAACGTCCTCGTTTTTGGATGGCTCAGATAGTGTTTTTGATTTCTTATTAATAAAGATAAAAATAAAAAAAAATGATTAATGATTTATAATGACTATATTTACACAAAAAAAAATGGGTCCGAAAAAAAAAATTGAGTACGATCTGTTCATACCTACTATCTAGATTAAATCTTTAGGCATGGGAAGTGCTACATCTGACGGAATAATCCGCCATCACATTTTATGTTTTATACAGTGGTAGGCAGGCCTGGGATACAGAAATCCAACCACCGACCAATTTCAATAAAAATTGAAACCGCTTACCGCCACGATCACTGACATGCGATAAGAGATGTTACCGCCTGGATTAGTTAAATCCCTGATCCGAAGAAAGCCACCACTATAACTTATATATTTATAAAACAATTAAACGGACCATACTTCATTGGAACACTACCCATAATTTACTACATATGAATTTTATCATCGTCCAGATGATGCTGCTCGCAGCGCCAAAAACTATCTTGGAAACCCTGCACACTACTGTATCCTTTTCATCACGACAACCCAGACAACAGCCACAAGATCCATTTATTGTTGGCGCGCTTGAATCATTCTAGATTAGAAAACAATTATCCAATATTTTTATGAATCCCGGAACTCTATTTCTCAATCGCCAACTCCATATTTCCAATTCAAAACAGTTGCAATTAATGCTTCGCTTGGGCAGCATAGTGAGCCCAACAAGGAATCACCATACCATGCCCAATCGAACCATCAACAGAGCCAACAATTGCCATCAAGGTCAATGTGAAATATCTCCAACTTTCACATTAATCACTTCTTTCCCACTTAATAAACCATCAACACATTCCCAATCACCCTGACTAGTGGGTTTTAAATTATAACATCTGGTAAATTTTCCTTTTTATTCTATCCCAAAAATTCTTTTGTGCATTCGGCCGGAGATGTACACCATCTGACAGAAAATGATGAGGATAAACCTGTCGATGGTGAAAATATAAAATATCTTCATCACCTACAGCCTTAAAAGCATCATTGACAGCCATACGTCTAAACTCATAAATCTCATAAGATACATCTCGGGGCTTTACTCTAGGAAATATACTACCTAATGTTATTTTCTTCACCCCAGCAAGCTTCCATTTCTTTAGCAATTCTCGGAGGTCCCGCAGGAAACATTCAAAAGAGAATGTAGCGCAATCAATATCATTACCCCCAATCTGAAGAACTATCCATCTAGCCCCTCTGACATTAATATTTTGCAAATGGCTAATCTTTCCCCCAGGTATCCCAACAAATTTCACGGAGGCAAACGGTATGGTACAATGCCATACTTCTGGGCACAATAATAAAAATCGGTACAATCTCGCCACAAAACTGTGTCCAATCACCAGACCCTCCATTTTAAGGAGTCAAAATTAAATCCTAAAAAGCAAAGTTAAATTAGGAAGGTTTACAAGAACCAATTCACATTCAAGAGTCAATGTTAATGGACAACTGTCAATATCGTCTGAACTCATAACCATCAAATACCATGATACACCTACACAACTTCACTGTCACTGGACAACCATCAATATCGTCTGGTTTCATCACCATCAAATACCATGATACACACACATAATTTCAATGTCAATGGACAAACATCAGTATCATCTGGATTCATCGCCATTAAATACCATGACTCACATACATAATTTCAATGTCAATGGACAACATCAGTACCGCCCGGACTCATCGCCATCAAATACCATGATACACATACATAATTTCACCGTCAATGGACAAACATCAGTATCATCTGAATTCATCGCCATCAAATACCATGATACACATACATAATTTCAATGTCAATGGACAAACATCAGTATCATCTGAATTCATCGTTATTAAATACCATGACTCACATACATAATTTCAATGTCAATGGACAACATCAGTACCGCCCGGACTCATCGCCATCAAATACCATGATACACATACATAATTTCACCGTCAATGGACAAACATCAGTATCATCTGGATTCATCGCCATCAAATACCATGATACACATACATAATTTCAATGTCAATGGACAAACATCAGTATCATCTGGATTCATCGCCATTAAATACCATGACTCACTTACATAATTTAAATGTCAATGGACAACATCAGTACCGCCCGGACTCATCGCCATCAAATACCATGATACACATACATAATTTCACCGTCAATGGACAAACATCAGTATCATCTGGATTCATCGCCATCAAATACCATGATACACATACATAATTTCAATGTCAATGGATAACATCAGTATCGTCTGGATTCATCGCCATCAAATACCATGATACACATACATAATTTCACTGTCACTGGACAACTACCAGTATCGTCTGGATTCATCGCCATCAAATACCATGATACACATACATAATTTCAATGTCAATGGACAACATCAGTATCGTCTGGATTCATCGCCATCAAATACCATGATACACATACATAATTTCAATGTCAATGGACAACATCAGTATCGTCTGGATTCATCGCCATCAAATACCATGATACACATACATAATTTCACTGTCACTGGACAACTACCAGTATCGTCTGGATTCATCGCCATCAAATACCATGATACACATACATAATTTCAATGTCAATGGATAACATCAGTATCGTCTGGATTCATCGCCATCAAATACCATGATACACATACATAATTTCACTGTCAATGGACAACATCAGTATCGTCTGGATTCATCGCCATCAAATACCATGACACACATACATAATTTCAATGTCAATGGACAACATCAGTATCATCTGGATTCATCGCCACCAAATACCTCCCTCAACCTAAAATAAAAAAAAGGAACACCACAGCAGTATACAAAATTTCGCAATTTTCTGTTTCCAACAGCTGAAATTAATTTATGTAATTTATTAGTTACATTACATGAAAGGAATGACCTCCAGTATTAAAAAAAAAAAAACAATCTTTCTGTGACTCAGTCAAACTGCAACCAATAGGTTTCCAAGCAATCCAAATTTTTAAGTCGTAAATTTCTGGTGGTCTTGCATATTTACCACGGACACATCACTTACGAAAAGTTACATACTGGCGACGCCATCATAAATTACTTACGAAACCCATTCTTACCCTAGCAACATCAACCACCACCCATCAGACACAATCATACCTAACCCCCACCCCAAATGCCCATCCCACATGCGCGCCATGCAAGTCACACCAAAATAAACGACGTATTTGGAATCACTCTTCTACTGGCTCAATTTCACTAGCGTATAATGCTCCCGCTCACGAGCATTTCCAAGTGTAATTCCCAGGGGTCACATTTACAAAACACAAATAGCGCTAGTATTTTTGAGATTACTAAGGTAATTTTTTTACATTTTTAGAATTGCGCTGAGTTAGGGTGTTCGTTTACACAATTTTTCCTAATGGAACACCTCCATTACGACACCCCGTAAGGGAAACCATGGAATCAATTGATTTCCATCCTTTCCCTACATTATGTGACCCATGAGAATACTATATCATTTATCAATCTTTACTTTATCCAATCCACTACCATAGGACATAACCACCGGTCCAATGACCCTACAACTTGTCCTATATATGACTGTTTGAAAGTCAAAATTGAACAATTCTGATTCAAAAGTTTCCAAATGAATCGAACAGCAAATTCAAATGAATTTGCAGTTTATTTTGTCTCCGCCCATTAACCCTTCCTTGGATCCCCAGCACCATTCCTCCTTGCCTATTAATTACAACTTCCAAATGGAAGACATAATTTAACCCTTGCATCGACATATAAGGCACACTCCGGGTAATTTAACAATTTTCCCATGATCACTGGGCACCACATCAAAAATTTAGCAAATCTTATCTTTGCTCGTGAGCTAGAGTTCTCGCCAAATGAATTCATTAAGCCAAATCTTAAATCATAAAATCACCGAATTTAGACCGGGGTCATTCCAGAATAATAAATACAAATCTTTTTTTTTTTTTTTTTTAAGACAGATCGTACTCATTTGAGTTCAACCAGCGGGGACGACGGACCCTTCGCCCCCGGTGGGTGACAGGATCTCCGCTAGGGGCAGGATTGTTTAAGTTGCTGGAACTGCCCTGAGCCGACTGGTCAGAATCTTCCTCCCGATCAATGAGTTCCGAAAAAGGTAACCTACCAGAATCTCCTGAATTGTCTACACTTGTTCCCATATTAGGTCGTTCAAAACATTTTTTTAATCTATTAAAGTGGACCACCTGCAGCCGACCACCATGCTCTCTACAAATAACATAATTTGCATCAGAGAGTCGCTTTTTAACCACAAATGGCCCAAACCAATATTTAGCAAATTTGGGGGTTTGACCTTGCTTTATTTTTGAAATATATAGCCACACTTTATCACCAACCTCATAAGGTCTTCCATGAACTCTACGGTCGTACAACCTTTTCCTATGTTTAATAGCAGTTTCACACTTACTGCTCACAAACTGGAAAATGGTTGCCATTCTATTTTCCAAATCCATCACATATTGAACTCGACTAAGATCCTTATCAGGAACTTTACCAGCCATAAATTCAATAGGTAATCGGATTTCTTTCCCAAAAAGGATCATATTTGGAGTAAGGCCCGTGGTCTCATGAACAGCACTACGATAAGCCATCATAACAAAAGGTAGATAGTATTCCCAGTCGTTATGATTATCTTCAACAAAACATGCTAGCATAGCTATCAATGTTCTGTTGAAGCGCTCAACCTGGCCATCAGACTGAGGGTGATATGGAGATGTTCTTGTCTTGGAAATCTCAAAATATTTACAGATTCCCAAAAACAATTCAGACTCAAAGTTGGCCCCTTGATCAGAATGGATAAACTTAGGCATACCAAAACGGGATATCCACTCTTTAACCAATATTTCTCCAATTGTACTTGCACGCTGATTAGGCATGGCATAGGCTTCAGTCCATTTAGAGAAATAGTCAGAAACAACCAGAATGTAAATGTTTCCACTCACAGATTCCGGTAGGGGACCCAATACATCAAGTGCAACCCTCTCCATCGGTTCCGAAACACGGTCGGTAACCAGGGGGGCCTTTAACGCTTTGTTGGGACTTTTCCGACGTTGACACACCTCACAAGTCTGCACCCACTGTTCTACATCCTTCTTTAGACCAATCCAAAAAAATCTTTGCCTAATTTTCAAATAGGTTTTCATCATACCTAAATGGCCTCCCACCACGGAATCATGGCAATGTTTTAAAATTTCAGGTTTTAGTTTCCCAGGAACAATCCACAAAAATTTATTTTCCTTTCCAAATTCCAACCATTCTCGATAAAGCATACCTTGCCTAACAACAATTTGTTCCCATTGGGCTACATATTTTTTAAATATTAATTCTTCACCCTTCATTTGCTCAGCCGACTGCTTAGAATCATTTGTTTTATTTTCAAACAATTTCTTTAATATTGGATCACTCATCTGATCATCAACCGAAATTACACCTCCTGGAGACAAATCAATAGCATTAGTCTCCAAAGATATCCTACTCAAGGCGTCGGCATTCTTATGTTGCTCTCCTCTACGATGGATGATAGAAAAGTCAAATCCACTCAAATATTCCAGCCAACGAGCCACTTGCCCCGTTGGTTCTTTAAAATTAAACAACCACCTCAAAGATCCATGATCGGTGCGCAGAGTAAAGTGTTTTCCTATCAAATAATGGCGAAAATTTTTAATGCTTTTAATAACTGCCAATAGCTCTTTCCGAGTGACACTATAATTACGTTCTGGAGGAGAATGCACTTTACTAAAATATGCAATTACCTTCTCCTGTCCGTTAACTAACTGAGACAACACAGCCCCACTAGCCTGATCACTCGCATCTGTGTCCAAAATAAACTCTTGCTCAAAATTTGGAAATCCCAAGATTGGACTCTCACATAGTTTATTCTTTAAAATTTCAAAAGATTCTTTTCTAGCCTTATTCCACTCAAATTTTACATTCTTTCTAGTTAATTCCAACAGGGGACCAGCCAAATCTGAGAAGTTCAAAATAAATTTTCTGTAATAAGAACACAAACCGACAAAACTGCGTACATCTCTGACACATCTTGGAATCGGCCAATCCTTAATCCTAGCTATCTTTTCTGGGTCAGCCCGTATCCCCTCTGAGGACACGATATGGCCCAAAAAAGATACCTGTTTTCTAAAAAGAGCACATTTAGAAGGCTTGAGTTTCAAACCAGCTTCCTTAATTTTTGTGAACACCTCTTCCAACCTTTCTACATGTTCTTGGAAAGTTTTAGCATAAATAATTATGTCATCCAGATATATCAGACAGGTCTTCCAATGAAGGCCCTTCAAAACGAGCTCCATAAGCCTCTGAAAGGAATGGGGAGCCCCAGAAAGCCCGAAAGGGAGTACCTTGAACTCATAAAGCCCTTTACCTGTACTAAAGGCAGTTTTTTCTTGAGCTGAGGAAGCCATCTCCACCTGCCAATACCCTGAAGCCAAATCTAATGTAGAGAACCAACTGGCCCCCTGCATTCCTTCAAGGCTGTCATCAATGCGTGGCAAGGGATATGCATCCTTCCGAGTTACAGCATTTAACTTACGATAGTCTACACAAAAGCGTAGGCTACCGTCTTTTTTTAACCAGGACAATGGGGGCCGCCCACGGACTATCCGAGGGTTGTATTATCCCCTGTTCTAACATTTCTTGTAACTGCCTATCAACTTCCTGTCGCTTATGTACAGGAAGTCTATAGGCTCTTTGTTTTATGGGTGGATGTTTACCCGTGTCAATATCATGTTTTATAATACTTGTTCGACCTAAATCTTTATCATGGCGGATAAAAACCGACTCATTTCTATCAAGAAGCATTTTAACTTGAAATACCTGATCCGTAGTCAAAACAGTTTCATCAATTGTTTGCTGGAGAGAATACTTATCAACATTTTCTTGTTTTACATTTTCTTGAATTACACTATTTCCCAGAACCTCCCCTTGCTGGAATACTGCCACTGTTTCACCTTTTTTCAAGGACTGGGGTACCCCGGTGGTATTTACTAACCTCATTGGCACAACATCTCCATTTGAAGTACCCACAAAACTTCGCCCAACCATAATCCCATTATGTTTTTCTGAAAATTTTTGATCTACCTCACAAATTCCCTCTAAAAGAGAAACATTACTTACCTTACCATTAATTATAATCTCGGAAGATGGAGGTATAGTTACATTTTCAATAAGCATGACCTCATTACTATCGTTGTTATTGCCAAAATTTAGGGGAATTTCTTTTCTTGCTAATTTAACACAATTCCTCCCCAGATAAATGTCTAAGTCTAGGGCAGTCATCAGATCAACCCCCAATATTCCCTCAAATGATAACTCGGCAACATAAAACTCTTGATCAAAACTATTATTACCTATATTAATGGGAAGGTTGATAACTCCTGGCACCTGCAAGGGTTGTCCGCTAGCTCCACAAACCTCTCTAGGAGCTGCTTGTAATTCTGAAGAATCCTTTCCAAATACCTCTTCCAATACCTTAGTACTTAATATGCTAATGGCTGATCCAGTGTCCAGCAAAAATTTTACCTCTTTGTCACAAATGGTTAAGGGAAGAAAAAAATGACCAATCTTTTTCTCAGGGTGGGCCCCATTCTGTTGGAGCTGAGGTTTGACCCCAACCCCAGCTCTTATTCTTTTAAACCTTGCCTATTATTCCACCTTCCACCTCTTCGACCCCCATAATTCCGACGAACATTTCCTCGACCACGTCCACGAGAAAAATCTTCCCGAGTATTTTGTATTTCCGCTATTTTGTCAATTCCATCCTCCTTCCCCAATTGTTCTAAAAATTTGCGTCTCATTTCCCTTTGTTCTTTGCGCAAATCATTAATCTGAAACCGCAGATCAGTCAGCGTCTGAGTTAATAATTCCAATTGCTCGGAATTAACAGCTTCGTTGTCAGAAGGTTGGACAGTGGAAGCAACTTCCACTCTCCTATATGATTCTTCCTCTAATGCCAAACGAACCGCGGCATCCAACGTCTCGGGTTTTCCACGCAACACCTGCATCCGAACGTCTTTATCCGTTATGGCTTCAACAAAAGCTTCTTTTGCCAAATCGTCCCTTAAAATGGATGGGGCTGAAGGGTAAGCTTTCTTTACCAATCTACGTATACTACTAGCCAGCTCGGGGAGTGTTTCTCGAGCGGTTCGCCTTCTTGAACGCAATTGTGACCTATAAATTGCCGTACCTCTAAAGGGATCAAATCGATCTATCAAACTTTTTAATATTTGTTTTAGGCCAATCTTATCATTACTATCTAGATCTTCGTAAAATTGCAATGCGGCCCCTCTTAATGAAACTACCAAAAATCTACAAGCCACCACCTCTGACCATTCATTGATTTCTACACATTTTTCAAAATGCGTCACCCAATCAACCACATTGGTGGACCCATTAAATGTTTCTGGTGTAACCACCGGTTTTCTGGGCCCGTTATATTGTTCACCACTTTTGGATGGACGTTCCTTAAGAGCAGGAAGGTCCGCACCCGGTGCCACTAACGCCCGATCACCCTTATCTTGATAGCTGACCCTCGCAAGAGGAGTTTTAACTTTCTTAGGAATGGCACCCGAAGCTCTTCTTCTACAAAATTCACGCGCAGAACTTCCTACCTGTTTATGAATTCCATTGTCCAAACCATTATGTTTTGGAATTTCACTCACTTGAATTTCTACATTTTCATTAAAAGACGTAGGAGTGGCCTCTGGTGTTTCTTGAAAAAAATCTAGAGCCTCAGCCATGGGGTATCTCCTTGGTGTGCTAATATCTGGATTTGTAGCCAAATCAGTTAACTTTTTAGATGCCCCCAAGTATTCATCCAGCCCTTCCGAAATTCCCGTAGCCATATTAAATTTGAACCAATACTAAACAATTTACCTGTATTAAATTTCTATACATCAGTCTTATGGTATCATAAAATATCCTGTCGGCGACGCCAATAACTGTGACGAATCCACTATCCCCAACCCAACACAAGTCTAGATTCAATTTCTCCCTCCCAAAAACAGTTCGATCAGCCGAGGCGGTGCGGTTTCTAAAACCACATCACCCCAGATGGTCGAACTATTTTATAAGAGATATTTAAAATTTGCGTTTCCGACCGGGCTTTAAAATAAGGAAAAGGGATCGCAGTTATAATGGGTAGGTCGGAGCCCCACATAAAGTTCTCGGGTAGATGACCCACCTTTAGACTGAAATTAAAAACTACAAACCATCAAGATGTAGCAAGGTAACAATAATTCAACACTAAGAAATGTTATGGTATAATTTATTGAATGAAATTAAACATTATTACATATCCAAAAAGCGTTTGTTTCACTATCTTAAATTGGGCTGAAATTCGGAGGCTAGAGAAAAAAAAATATCAAGAATCCGATAAACAAGGCCCTTTTTATTATGTCCAGGCCACCCAGATTTTCTAATATAATATTAGGAGACTACTATTCTCCCATAGAGGACGTACCAATGACCAAAGGGAACTGTCATAAGAAGCTTCCACCCTCGAAGAACCAGAGTTCGTCGAGTGTGAAGTCTTCCAATATAAATGAGGAGTCACCTTCGTTCCTCCATAGATGTTATCTCCCAATAGTAATGATCAGGACTACACAGGTAAGAAGCTTTCACCCTCGAAGAGCCAAAGTTCGTCGAGTGTGAAGTCTTCCACATATAAATAAGGAGTCACCTCTGCTCCTCCATAGGTGTCATACCAAATATTAATAATCAGGCCTCAATCAAGTAAGAAGCTTTCACCCTCGAAGAACCAGAGTTCGTCGAGTGTGAAGTCTTCCAAATATAAATGAGGAGTCACCGCTGCTCCTCCATAGGTGTCATACCAAATATCAATAATCAGGCCTCAATCAAGTAAGAAGCTTTCACCCTCGAAGAGCCAAAGTTCGTCGAGTGTGAAGTCTTCCACATATAAATAAGGAGTCACCTCTGCTCCTCCATAGGTGTCATACCAAATATTAATAATCAGGCCTCAATCAAGTAAGAAGCTTTCACCCTCGAAGAGCCAAAGTTCGTCGAGTGTGAAGTCTTCCACATATAAATAAGGAGTCACCTCTGCTCCTCCATAGGTGTCATACCAAATATTAATAATCAGGCCTCAATCAAGTAAGAAGCTTTCACCCTCGAAGAACCAGAGTTCGTCGAGTGTGAAGTCTTCCAAATATAAATGAGGAGTCACCGCTGCTCCTCCATAGGTGTCATACCAAATATCAATAATCAGGCCTCAATCAAGTAAGAAGCTTTCACCCTCGAAGAACCAGAGTTCGTCGAGTGTGAAGTCTTCCACATATAAATAAGGAGTCACCTCTGCTCCTCCATAGGTGTCATACCAAATATTAATAATCAGGCCTCAATCAAGTAAGAAGCTTTCACCCTCGAAGAACCAGAGTTCGTCGAGTGTGAAGTCTTCCAAATATAAATGAGGAGTCACCGCTGCTCCTCCATAGGTGTCATACCAAATATCAATAATCAGGCCTCAATCAAGTAAGAAGCTTTCACCCTCGAAGAACCAGAGTTCGTCGAGTGTGAAGTCTTCCAATATAAATGAGGAGTCACCGCTGCTCCTCCATAGGTGTCATACCAAATATCAATAATCAGGCCTCAATCAAGTAAGAAGCTTTCACCCTCGAAGAACCAGAGTTCGTCGAGTGTGAAGTCTTCCAAATATAAATGAGGAGTCACCGCTGCTCCTCCATAGGTGTCATACCAAATATCAATAATCAGGCCTCAATCAAGTAAGAAGCTTTCACCCTCGAAGAACCAAAGTTCGTCGAGTGTGAAGTCTTCCACATATAAATAAGGAGTCACCGCTGCTCCTCCATAGGTGTCATACCAAATATCAATAATCAGGCCTCAATCAAGTAAGAAGCTTTCACCCTCGAAGAACCAAAGTTCGTCGAGTGTGAAGTCTTCCACATATAACTAAGGAGTCACCTCCGCGCTGCCATCTCTGACACCCCGCACACTCGGTGACTACCCAACAAGAAGAACTCACACTCGACAAAAGTTTGTCGAAGGCGAAATTCTTCAAAAAAATATTCCCGGAGTTCCAGAGAAAAAAAAAAAACTACTCTAAAACTTACTTAACTCTGATTCCATTGATCCGACAAACGGAGAAAAAAGAATACCAAATAAATTCCTAAATATCTATCCCGGTCTCACCAATGGCACAGAGAATTCGGTGTTTAGTTTCTCATTCCGGAACTCCAAGGAATTACTATTTAAACTCATAACCAGCCGGCTCTTCCCAAACCTTCCAGAGAAAAGCCAAACAACCTACCCCAGTGAAATCCTATCTCGAACTGACTTTTTCGACGGTCCAGATCACCCACTTCAATTCATACACAACACGAAAAAATCATGCAACCTCTGAAATCTTGTATCGATTCAGGAAATCGCTGGTGTGTGCATTTCCCTCAGTGAAACTTGACAACAATTCAATCAACCGTTACTAGATCTCGTGCTACCTGACACTCTAATCACTGGTGGAGACAACCACCACAGAGAGAGCAAATAAGTAATATGGAATTAACCCCTGTTGGACGACAAACCCCCGACTCCATTTATCAAAAAACAGCACAATACCGTGAAAGTGAAAATTTATATATCTTCACAGTGTGGGATCCGATTTCTATCATTCCGCAATTTTTCGATAATCTATTGTTTAGCGTATAATAATTTGGTATAAGCGGTGTGTACGAGTCAAACATTGGTAAATCACAAACTCGATATTGGTATGAAAAGAATATTTCAAAATGGATGCCGATAAACAGACTGGAATGTATCACTGGTATCCAGAAAAAAACGGACCACAGTAATTTCGACCCAAATCGGTAATTTCGACCCAAAAGAATCTCTTTCGGTAATTTTGACCCACTATTTTCCCCGACTCAGAAGCCCTCCCGCTGACTGCCTTGCCGATCGGTAGTTTCGACCCACTTCCTTAAATTCAACCCACTATTTTCCCCGACTTTTCCGGTAAATTCAAAGCTTTATTCAGGTAATGATTAGCTTAGGTATTTATTTGTCTCGTCTTTTAATGTTGCACATCATTTGTAAGTACCGTTTGTTGTGGTAAATATTTACACAATATTAGTTACAATCAAAGACCGCTTTGACAATTCTTACAGTTGTTTTATGATCATGAAACCAGTGTTGTCTTTTGATCAAATGGTTTCTACGCAACGAAGGCGCGCAGGGACGGTTTGGGTCAGTCCCCTTTAGTCCCTCTCTGACAATAGTGTGAACATTTTTCTTTCATGTCTGGGAGTGTTAAAGGAGGAAAGGTGTGTGAGGAGTTAGCAGGAGAGCATGTATTGGTGGAACTTCTGATCTCTGTTGTTGTTGTGCCGGCGCTGTCTGTTGCTGAAGAGCCAAGGATCACGAATTGGAAACTTTTGTCCAGCTATATTTTTACGTAGTCGTGGTATTGCTGGGTGGATTGGGCCACTTGGACCACCAACCTATCGACAATTTATCCATCCGGATCGGCCTGGATTTAATTTTAAAAAAGATTCAATTTCAAGTACCACAAAACTCAAGTCGCTGATATTTGTCGCCTGCCCCCTTTCGGTAGCCGTTTGATTCTGTTCCTGGAAGCTAATCCCATTGAGGCGATCGTCTCATTAAAGGCTTATTGCAACTGCTTTTAATTACTGAATAAACTACTGTTATTAATAGTCCAAGTAAGCGGGTGTGTGTGGATAGGTGTAGGGCGAACGGAAGGCCAGAAAGGGGGGGGGGGGGAGGGGTAGGCATGTACATTAAAGAGGATTAAAAACCGTCGCTGATTACAGATCTGGAAGATATCATCACCTCGGCTGAGGTGTCAAAAGAAATTGGATGGGTAAAGATCAGTCTGAGAAACAAACGTATTGCCCTTGGGATTGTGTACTGTGCGGTGGAGGGAAGTAAACCCGAGTGGAATGACTCGATATACTCAACACAAAGGTTCAATATCACTGAACTAGAAAACAGGAGGGTCGGTATAATTCTGATGGGCGACTTTAATGGACACATAGGTGATAAGGAAGAAGGCATAGAGGGTGGGGACAAGAAAGTCAACAGGAATGGAAGGAAGCTGTTGGACTTCACAAATGAGCTCGGTCAGAAGATTCTGATCAGGGCCGCTAGATGTAAGGGGAAATGGACCTGGGAGAGAAACGACAGAAAATCAATAATTGACTACATTCTCACAGATATGAATTTATGGAGGGAGGTGATAAGGGTAGAAGTGGATGATGAGGGCAAAATGGAGTTGGATAGTGATCACAACTTGATTACAGTGGCGATGAGGGCCAAAAACCTAGAAAAAAGGAAAGGAAGCTTCAAGGAGGTTTGGGAACTCAAAAAGGATGCCGACTGGGCGAAGTTCGAAGAAAAAATGAAACCAAAGCTTGCAGCCGTACACAAGGGGGGGGGGGGGGGGGGTAGTGACCAGAAGATGAACGACGCCATAGTTGCGAGCCTAGTGGAGGCAGGGAAGGAAGGCGTAGGAAAGATTAGGGAGCAAACACGGGAACTTGGGTACAGAGTGAACGAAGAACTGAAAAGTGCCATAAAGATTAGAAAAGCTAAACGTGCTGCATACAGGAGAAGTAGAAAACTTAAGGGGGTGGAAAACAATGAGGCCATGGTAGCAAAGGAAGAATACCAACAAGCACGAAATAAAGTAAACAAGATTAAAGACGACAACTGGAGAGTGCGAAATAGCAGTCTTATTAGGACGATAAGAACGACAGGGGGTCGAGTTCGAGCGTATTTTGGAAATGGGTGAACAAACGTAACAAAGGGAATAACCCACAGAGCATTAAAGTAGATAGCAGAGTTACAGAAGAGCGAGATCAAATCGCATTAGAACTAGTCAAGCACTGGGAAAAGGTAAACGATAAGCGATGGGGAATGGGGAACCCACCGGAGTGTCCGAACCAGGTCGAGGAAAATCTCTCGGACTTCGTGTGCAGCGAAATCAAAACTGAGGAGGTGCGAAGGGTGATCTCAAAATTGAAGAATGGAAAAGCGGGAGGGGTGGACGAAATTCCTAACGAGTTTATCAAAAAAGGGGGAGAGGAACTATTGGAAAGCCTAACTGCCCTATTCAATTTAGCCATAGAAAAACAAGAGGTCCCAAAGGAGTGGAGGGAAAGTAAAGTGACATTTATTCACAAAAAGGGGGAAAAAGACGTCTTGGATAACTATCGAGGGATCTCTGTCAGCAGCAACATTGGAAAAGTCTTTTATAAAGTCCTGTATGGGAGATTAGAGGAGGTGATTGAGGAGAAGGTTTTTTTGGGAGAAATCCAGAATGGCTTCAGGAAGGGAAGGAGAGTCACTGACCATCTTTTCACGCTATCCCAAATGATAGAATCCGCGAAAGCAAAAAAGAAAAAGATGCTCATGGCCTTTTTGGATGTTAAAAGGGCATACGATAGAGTATGGAGGGAGGGTATGTGGCGCAAGTTGGAGGCTCTGGGCTTGGGGGCGAGTTTGTTGGGATTATGAAAGCATTATATAAAGATGTACAGAGTGAACTTAGCCTGGGTAACATTACAACAAAACGTGAGCCTATGGAGATAGGCCTAAAACAGGGGTGTATCCTTTCGCCAATTCTTTTTGCATTGTGCATCAAAGGTTTAGGAGATGAACTCCTGCATAGCGACGAGGGGGTTGCAGTTGGTGACTTGAAGATCCCAGGGCTATTTTTGCAGACGATATGGCGCTAGTGTCAGGAAGCGAAGAGGGGTTAGAGAAGATGCTGGGAATTGTTGGGAAATATGGGAGCAAATGGAGACTCGAACTTAATGAGAGCAAGAGCAAAGTTATACCCGTGGGCCGCAAAGTGGACCCAACTCGAAGGTGGAATGTGGGGGAGTTCTGCATTCCGGAAGGTAGCAGTAGACTTCTTAGTGTAGGAGAGACTAGTGACTATGGATACCTGGGGGTAAATATAAACATCACAGGAAGAGGCATCTACCGAAACCACACAAATAAATTGATTCTGAAGGGGAAGCGAATCCTTAACCAAATGAAACTTATAGAGAGAAACAGTTTCAATAAGGTTTTCGTGGGGAAAACCATCTGGGAAATGGTGGGTCTGCCAAGTATAACATACGGTACGGAAGTTGTACCCCTAAACCAGACAGCTGTTAAGAGCTTGGCAATCCTGCAGAACGATGCAGGCCGATGGATAACAGGTAATGCCGCAGCACTAGAAGCAATCAGGGGTGAGCTTGGGTGGATGAGGATCAAGGACAGGATAGACCTATTGAAACTCGGTTATCTTAATTATTTGGTAAATCTCCCGATAGCCGATGGTGTAAAGTAATGTTCCTGAGAACTTTCAACTCAAATATTAAGACGGGTTGGATGGTCCAAGTGGGGGAGCTAGTAGAAAACTACTCAATGGAGATCTCGGACCTTGACGTTGGGGCAAACCAGGGCAAAAAGATCGTCAGAGAAAGGGTCATGGAGGATTGTAACCGTAATTGGTCAAATCAAAGAGATCTTTGGGTGGCCTGCGTGATAAAGAGAAGCCTGGTTTTGAAGAGTCTTGATGGCACCTTTGGGGGGTCACTGTTGTTCAAGCTGAGGTCGCGGTCCATGGAGCTGAGGGAAAAAAAACAGTGAAAAGGAGTGCCAGATGTGTAACGTGGGCGTGGTGGAGACCCTGGAACACTTTCTTATAGAATGCCCAAAATACCAGTCTAAAAGAACAAGATTCACGGGGAGTATAATGGAGAAGTGGGATGGGAGAATGAAGGACATGTGGTTAGGGGGCGACTCAAAGGAGAGGGTTAATATACTAATCGGAGAGATTGGGAAGAATGGGGCAAGGTATGTCATCAAGCAGTTCGTCTCCGACTGTTGGGAGGAGAGAAGAAGCGCGAGAATAGGGAGACAGTCGGTAGAACATGGGTAACCAAGGCCTTCTCATACGAGAACCGCGACAAATCAGCGGCCGGCCGAAGTGTTATTATTGTTATTATAGTCATCTGTGCAAACCCAGTAGACATACTGACAAGCGACTTATGTATCCACAGCCATTTGTTCTTGGTGCGAGTGTAAAAAATTGTTAGCTGTCTGAATTCTATGGATTGTTTGTCACAGAATGAAACTGAGGACTGGCACAACAGATTGAACTTGAAAACCAATGCCAATTCCAACTTCTATACATTGGTGAATGTATTACTTGTGAGCTTGTGACATTAAATGTAAAACTTATATTTGAGAGAAAGCTTTAGAAGAGACAAAAAAGCAATGCAAACAGTTACAAAGGAGATTATTTGATGCCTGGGACGATTATATTGCTGGTGAGTTGAACACCAAACAGTTATTTGTTTACTGTTGGATTGCATGAGAACTATTAAGCACCAAATACCACTATATATACCATTACATTTATCCTAATGAGATCTCCATGTTTGTAAGTATTATTTTTTATTTAGCTGGAATCGGTAATTTGGAATCAAGATAGGTCTGACCATTAAAATAATCACGATTATTTTTAAGAGCAGTCCTATTTGTAATAATAAGTTCTTCATTTCAAATAAATAGAAAAGAATACTTACATGCAGGCTCAGCTAAGTTCATCTTGCATGTTATAGCTTTTATTATTCTGTTGAATTTTTTTGTCTATTGATACAAATAAAAATTATAATTCATAAGTGGGTCACCGGGAGGGCTCTTGAGTCGGGAAAAATAGTGCGTCGAAGTTACCGAAATTGGGTCGAAATTACTTTGGGTCGAAATTACTGGTTTGGGAGAAGTTATTTTGTGTCGAAATTCCCGATTTGGGTCGAAGTTACTGGCATTCTCATCACTGCCTTGTTGGAAATTGTCTTGACTAAAAAAAATAGGGAACGTTTTGACCAGCATCCACCATAATGCGGGTCTGTAGCCTCCGCCCCTAACGTACGCCACCGCTGGTATTGTACTTTAAAGTTGGATTGTTATGAACAAACATGCAGTCTGAAAACTCCTTTTAATCGCCAATTTTTATCTCTGAACCTCCACTCTCCTTTATATTGACAGATTAAAAAATAATCAAAACAAGGAAACAGAATTGCTGAAAACACCATAGCTTCACTTACTCGCACTGAAAAACTAAGAACAGTTTAAAGAAGTTCCAAGTTGAAAGTTTGTCGGATTTAATTTCATCATAATGTGTGCAAACATAAAAGAGCTTAAATTCCTATTTAATATTAAGATAGGTCTGAAAAAACTCTTGCTGGACATTTTCGCCATCTGAACTGGAACTGGTGTCGTTTTCGCCACTTGGGGCCGTTTTCCTCCTGATGTCCTCAATTCGACAAAACAGCACACGGTGTGTGTGTCGCCTGATCAAAATAACTTTGCGGAAAATTTGAATAGACTTTGCTTTGTTGTTTAGAGAATAAAAAGGACATCGGTCCTTTCCGTGATAAAATTTTTATTAAAAAATGCTCGCATGCATCCCTAAAGTGGTACAAGAAGAAAATTCGACCATGCCCAACACGCGCAGTCATGTTATGGAACAATTATCCCCGTCCAGAAATTAATTGCTCTTGTTACAAGTATACATTTACCTACTTAGCCCTCTAGTGGAAGAAATTCACGCACCTGTTAAAGAGGACTATGGGTAATGGCTATGACGTCACGCGCCTAAACAGAGTTCGAATGTTTTTTTATAGTAGACATTTGTGTTCTAATTTCGATGATATATCTGGATTACATCTCTCAGTTTTCATGTTTCGAACGACAAATCATAAGTAATAAATGGTTTTGGAATCACATTCGGTGTAATTTTAAACAATGTTGAAGTGCATTCCGCTTTTTAAGGCTTGCAACCGGCAGGTGGAATATATAGACCGTCGACATTGGAATTTGACGGCTGTCCCCGATGATATTTTACGCTACTCAAGAAGTCTAGAGGAACTATTATTAGACGCGAACCAAATCAGGGAGCTACCACGGGTATGTATGGGCAACTATTACAAAGAATTCTCAATAATAATATTCAGAAAGTCACGGATCTTGTATGAAAATAGTATTTAGTATTATTACATGGCCTTGGCTTTTATCGTTTCAGGGCTTCTTCCGGCTTGTTCAGTTGAGAAAACTGAGTTTAAGCGACAATGAGGTTGCAAGAATTCCATCAGATATTGCCAACTTCATCAATCTTATGGAGCTCGATGTCAGCAGGAATGGTAATTATATATTTACTAGTCATTCTTGTGAAAATTTGACACATTTCCGCTTTAAAAATGGCTGAATATGGGTTCCGCCATGTTTGTTCCAGTACATAAATACTCACCTTTCGTTTTTTTGACAGCACAGTTGTAATCAAAGAATTTCGGATATATTTCACTGGGGTATGACTGGCTTGACTCCCGATCGATTCTCAGTGTGACCTGACTAATGTTGTCATTCCCTTGTTATTTGTTTTTCAAACGAAATACCGACTGGGATGTGATGGAGAAGTAGTGAACAATGTGAACAACCCAATCACAGTCACGGGAACGGGGCGTTTCTGCCTTTAAGGGCCTATATAAGTAATGAAATTTTGTTTATTTTGAAAATTCTCACCTCTGATATTCCTTCAATTCAAATTAAATATACACAAAATGTACATCAAAATGAAGGTTGGGAGGTATAGAAGGGATGCTGACAATTCGGCACCTGGACGATTCGGCACCAAGGTTGGACGATTCGACACCTGGGTTTGGACGATTCGGCACGTGGATTTGGACGATTTGGCACCTGTTTTTTTTAATTTGTTCTTTTTTAACATTTGTAGGGTATCAGGTGCATAATATTACGATATTATATTGCCGAGATTTGAAAAAAATTAATAATTTTTCGTATTTGTTCAGTATTTGTCGAATTAATGAAGTTTAGAAACGATTTATGCCTGTTTAGATTTAGTCAGGTTTATACAATTATACAATTCCTGTTACCGGTTCACACCACGGGGAGGTACCAAACAGGACTTTGTGAACCATCTCAATTAAAGAAAAAGTATTAGCTTCTGTGAATCTGTAATAAAAACAAAATGGTAGATTAGCTCCTGAAAGAAAAATTATTAGCTTCTGTGAACCTGTAATAAAAACAAATTGGTCAATTAGCTCCTGGAAGAAAAAATATTAGCTTCTGTGATATTTCTGTATAAACTTCAGCATTGTGGCATCAAAGGCTCCATCCATGATTGGCTCACCACATTTCTCACGAAGCGACACATGCGGGTAGTTATTGATGGTGAAGGCTCCACATCGGTCCCAGTTGAGTCAGGTGTACCACAGGGTACAGTCCTGGGCCCCATACTGTTCTTATGCCACATCAATGACCTGCCGCTTTCAGTAAATTCCCAGGTAAGATTATTTGCTGATGACTGCCTGTTATACCGCCCGATGAAATCACAGGCTGATCACAGTATTCTCCAAAATGACTTGATCCAACTGGAAAAATGGGCTTCAAACTGGGGCATGAAATTTAATGCAAAAAAATGCTACCTCATGTCCACTAATGAAAAGTCACCCCATTTCTACACCCTGGATAATCAAATTCTAAAACAAGTTTCCCAATCACCATACTTGGGGGTGATACTATCCCAGGACCTAAAATGGGACTCCCACATATCCAAAATTGTAAGTAAAGCCAATTCAACCACTGGCTTCTTGAGAAGAAATTTAAAATTCCGCCCCGAGAACTGCAAAAAAACAGCATATATTGCAATGGTCAGGTCAGTGATTGAATACGCAACAGTATGGGACCCTTACCTACAAAAGGATATTGATAAACTGGAACGGGTGCAAAGAAAAGCTGACAGGTTCATCACAGGTGACTATCACTCAAGAGATGAGGGCACCTCCACAAAAATGCTTCTCAAACTGGAATTAGATGCCCTCCAGATTAGACGCAGACATAAAAGGCTCACCCAATTCTACAAGATTATTGAGGGGTCAGTGCCAGCCATCCCCGCAGATAAATTCCTGCAAAAGCATAACAGAAGGCAAATTAAAAGCAAATCATATACTGACTGTGTCACTCAAAACATCGTTGATAGACACACATCTAAGAATACCAGAGCCTATAAAGTCGGAACTGCTAAAACCGTAGAATACCGGAGTTCATTTTTTATCCGCACCGCTGTTGATTGGAACCACTTAGGCAACAATATAGTGCATGCGCAGACATTGGATGGCTTTCAATCTGCCCTCTCGAAAAGCCACTAACGGCTCCCCACCCAGAGTTTTTACGCCAAATGGCCCTACACCGTACAAATACAGATACAGATACAGATTCTGTTGATCTGCATCTGAAAGGAAAGAAAAATCTGATTCCTATGCTGCCTCGATTGCAACCATTGCATTGCAAACCCTCTTGCCTTGGACGAACTGGTAGATTGCACCCTTATAAAAAGTACCATGGTAAACCACGGTAAATCCCAAAATACCCTGGTAATACCATGGTATTACCAGGGTATTTTGGGATTTACCAAGGTTTACCATGTTACTTTTTTATAAGGGCACTGTTTTCAACGATCTGAAGACACTTTGGAAGATATACACAAAAGAAAAGACTCGCCTTGAATACTTTAGAATGATTGTTTTGATAGAAATCAGTCATAACATCTATTCAATTTTCTATACAACACACGCATCGTCAAAGGGCTTTGATGATTCCGCATTATCAAAACAACCTGAATATCTTTTTTAAAATAAAAAAAAATGAAACTCCAAACAAGTGATACAAACATTTTTAATATTGTTTTTTAATAATCATGAAAAATAGACCCAGGTGTCGAATCGTCCAAAATCGGGCGCCGAATCGTCCAACCCGGGTGCCGAAACGTCCAAACTCTGGTGCCGAACCGTCTAAAAACCCAGGTGCCGAATCGTCCAGGTGCCGAATCGTCCGGCATTCGGTATAGAACACGAAACACATGTGTAATCAACTCATAGAATCGACTGTAGACACCACTGGTTCCTGGAAGTCTGGTGCTGTATTCGCACCAGAACTGATAATTTAATAATATTTCAAGAAAACAACTTGTGGCCACATGTGCTTTATATATCCAAGAACAAAGCTAGGGGATAAAAATTCTTCAAAACACGGCGACAGAGCTGCAGTGGGGAAAATTCCCAAGCCTTTGCTTTTGTTTACGTATGAGTATACTTTCGATTTCCGGTCGACGTCATCGGACAGAAAAAGCATGTAAAAACAACGCCGTCTAAAATCAAAAAATGAAAAAGATCGCCTTCATACAGTATACTGTTATTAGATAGAGATTGCACAGTTGCCATATTCAGTGCAAGGTATCATGATATCTGTTGAAATTTCTTAGAATTACGATTTTGTTTTTCGATGGAAATTCGTGGTAACGAATGATTTACGCATGTCTGTCGAGCATGGAAACCATCTTCAATAAAAAATGCAGACAGTGTTGTCCTTTTCCAAAATGCAGTCCTATTGCTGTATTCGAAAGTGTTTTGAATGCCTATCTTTGTTCTTGGATATATGAAGCACATTTGGCCACAAGTTGTTCTGATGAAATATTATAATATTATCAGTTCTGGTGCGAATACGGTAGCAGACTTCCAGGAACCAGTGGTGCCTACAGTCGACTCTATGAGTCGATTACATATGTGTTTCGTGTTCTATACATCCCAACCTTCATTTTGATGTATACTTTGTGTATATTTAATCTGAATTTAAGGACTATGAGAGGTGAGAATTTCAAAATAAACAAAATTCCATTACTTATATAGGCCCTTAAGGAACGGGAAGATTCGGCCTTGTGAAGATTTGACCCCGGTATTTGATGTCTTAATTTATAATAATAATAAATATGATTTGTCGCGGTCCTCAAATGAGGTGGCCTACATTCACTCGGTAGTGATGAACCGATTATCAAAACTTGTCATCAACCGATTACCGGTTATTTCTCTGCTGATTATGTTGATTCCGATGGTTAAAGTAGGACACTGAACAAGATCTGTTGGTGCCTGTTACACTACAGAATTTCGTTGATAAATCGTCAATTACGAAAGCTTAATACCACATACAGGCCTGGACTTTTGAAAAATCTAGGGGAGCAACTATGGCTGCCCTAAACCAGTGCCAGGAGAGCTATTCTATACTTAAGTCCATTATTAATAAGGGAATTGAAAGTTTAAGGAGAGCAATTACAGCTATTATGGAGAGCAATTATGGCCCTCCTTAAATTGATTTTGCAGGAGCTATGGATGGTGGGAGCTATACAAAAGACCAGACCTGCACATAAGTTCTCAGAGTATTCATATTTAGTGCTGGGAAATATTAGCCAAAATAATATTTTCATTTTGGTTGGGGTGCGGGGAAAAGGTCGTTATTAACGATACAATCACACAATATTATTCTTGTGAAGATTGTGTTTTATTCTGGTAAATAGTGTAAATACGGTTTTGTGTAAGGATACAATACACTTGGCTGTATTAATCAGGAATATACTGAGCACATATACTTTGTCTTAAATGAATAATAATTTTAATGTTAATGTGTGTTGTGAAGTCATATGACTCATGGTTTACACGTATTTCAATGTATTATTCAGTGTTCTTTTTTCAACTTATCTCCCTTGATGTGTTTCTCTAATGTTTACATGAACTCTACAATCTTTGGGAAATGGTGACAGTCTCGTACCGATTGCAGTTGGTAAATTACGTAATACGTAATATTACGTAATATCTTTGCTCTGCAAATCCCTAAATTTTCTGCTATGCACTACACACGTTTTTAATGAGGAGACTTTATTGAAATGGCCAGATATCAAAGGGATTTTTAATAATCTGTGTTAAATATAGAATAACCGGAAACTGCCGCTTGTCATAATCGGCCGATTCCCCATAACCAACTGGTTTCGATTGCTGATTCATCACTATCACTCAGTAATCTGCTGGGGTACTCCTGCCCCCACTTTCCCTCCTTTTGGCGTGTTCCCGTCTTTTTCCTGTTATTACAGTACGCCCAGAGTGTATAGCATCTCATCCACTCGACATGGTGGCATGTGATTTTACCTAAATTGACTCTGTGGAACACTGTGTCGACTTTCACACACCACGTTTGCTGTGCATAAAAGATTAGCTGCTCATGTCCAGAGTGATAAACAGTAGCGACGGCTTATTCATGCTGTTGATTGAAGTGGATCAGTGTTTCACCGAGTACATGTCATTTAAATAAATCTTATATATTTGAGTTTGATGAATTGATTTGAGGACTTATCCATTTAATAGCTTGTTATTTATTATTGAAAATTGATCCTGTGCTCGGTGACAATTAAATTAAAACCCGTGTGGATAAATCTACTAAAAGAATAAATGATGGCACGATGTTGAAAAGAAATTTAATTTGACAATCAACAGTAGCCCCCCCCTCCCCCCCCCCCCCCCCCCATTTCCCCCAATAGACTCTGATGCGATTATGTCAAGGTAGGTAACATCAAATCGGGAATATAAGAGAATTAAATATTGCCTATGAATTTTTTTTCAAACCTCCCACTGTTTTCTGGTTCCATTGTAACTCAACTCAGACAATTTTGGTCAGTCCCAAATGTCACTGTATTCGGACCGAGGTGCCCCGATAGCAACAAAGCTCTCGAGGATATTCAACAAATAATTTTAGAACCACTTTTCACAGATTCAATGTTTTTTTTCATCAAATGTATTGTCTTAAAAACACATGCGGGCCTACACATCGACACAAACTTTGTTGTACATGTAGGTACCAGGAAATCTAAATAACTCGCACATCATCTCCCGTATTATTCCACTAGTCTACTCATATACATGTAAATGTTGACACTCGGAAGCGAACTCGTTGATGACAAGAGACGCAGGAATAGGGAGGTGGTTGGAAGCACAGAAGTAATAAAGGTCTTCTCAGATGAACCACGACAAATCAGCAGTCGGCCAAAGTGTTAGTAATAAAACAATATTGTCTTTACTGTATAGTTCTAAAAAAATCGATAAATTCTACATAAAACTTAATACTTCAACAGTAATTTTGTCTCGTCCAACTCCCCCCCCCCCCCACTCCCCCCTTGACCCTAAATTAAAAAGAAATCCCCCGGACGACCATGCGTTATTAAATTTAAATTAATGTTTCATATTCATGTATACATGTTTTTGTGTTTGACGTACGTGAGCCCTTTGACACCCTTGAATGACAGAGTGTTGTTTGTCAAATTCTAGGCCAGGGCAGTCGGAAGCAAAAAAAAAAAAAAAAAAAAAGCAGCCAAGACACAATGAACCACCCACCCAGGCGACAAGAAGGGGAAGGAAATCAAGCACCCACACCTTCAGAATTCCCGAGGAGAGTCAAAATAATTGATAAATGCTGATTTCCTTTCTTCTCCAATGAAGAGAGGTTAAAAATTAAATTGACCAACATGATTGTGAAGAACCCCCCCCCCCCCCCCCCCCCCCGATAGAAAATTTTTCTCTGTTGAGACAGGGTTAGTGCACACATGCCCTCACATATGTTTTCATCTAGAAGGATGGCAATCATATTAATTGGTGCCTAACGCCACATCTGTGCGGATATATCCTCAGTTCATTGAAGAAGAAAAGTATTTACAACAAGGGCAAATGAACAACAAAAAATCATAAAAACTTTGGGGGGGGGGGGACCCCCTCACCAAGGGCTTCCCAATACTCCCCCCCCCCCCCCCCCCCACACACACCAAAAAAAACCCAAATGAAGAAGAAAATAAAACCCTTGCTGAGCACTATAGGATCTTGACTACGCACGGAACTCCCAATCATGAAATTGTGATGTCTGCAAAAACATTCTGAATTTCTGAGACGGAATATCCGCCCTGGTCCATATGGTATACTGAGTTTCTGTGACAAAGAAAAGACAAGGGAAGACAAACACAGTATGGTTCAGTGGATGGGCTTTTGGAATTGGTTTGAAGCTCATTTGAAATTGATATGTTTCCTTTAACAAAACATAATCTGGACTGGTATGTGTGGGAATTCCACTCAGGTGGTGTTTCTGCTCCAAAACCTCCATGTACTGTGGGTAGATTTAAGACAGATTACAGAATACTCACAATCAAAAGCACAGGATTTCAAAGTATCAGAGAATGTTCAATTCACATGATCAATGGATCGAGCCACATGCGGTGTGAAAACAGAAGGGATACAGAAACTTTTCGAATCACATGTCATGGTATGAACGAGAAGGTTTACAACAATGTCATGAAGTAACTTTCTTTCAGATATTTTTCATGAATAAATAGTTGTTACATGCTTTTGATTGTTCTGGGTCCTTTGGAAATGTTTCCCCTTATATTAACCTATCAAATAGAGGTACATGTATACCACGCCAGAATATCAATTCACTCCAAAAAAGCCTCCCGTGGACAGAAAATTAAAAACTAATTTCAATCGATTTCTAGTGTGGGGATGCAGGACATTTTTTCACTTGTCTCTGCTTTTTATGTGTACCCATACTATGTATGGTACACATAATGCCGGCATCCAGGGTGACCATCCGTTGTTCGTCCATCCTTTGTCTGTCTGTCTGTCCATCCGTCCGGCGTCCATATCCATTTCTTTGGCATTCGATAACTTGAAAAATATTGCTTGGATTGTCAAGTTACTTTATATTTGTGTTCGGGTTACTGATGTGCCGAGCTGTATAGTTTTTGGTGTAAATCGGATAATTTGATCCCGAGATATTAACCCTTTATCCTAGAATTGAAAATTCCTCCAATCCCTTTGGCATTTGATAACTTGAAAAATATTGCTTGGATTGTCAAGTTACTTTATATTTGTGTTCAGCTTACTGTACTGAGCTGTATAGTTTTTGGCGTAAATCTGATAATTTAATCCTGAGATATTAACCCTTTATCCTTCAAATTGAAAATTCCTCCAATCCCTTTAGCATTTGATAACTTGAAAAATATTGCTTGGATTGTCTAGTTACTTTATATTTGTGTTCAGGTTACTGATGTACCGAGCTGTATAGTTTTTGGTTTAAATCTGATGATTGGGTCCCGAGATATTAACCCTTTATCCTTCAAATTGAAAATTCCTCCAATCCCTTTGGCATTCGATAACTTGAAAAATATTACTTGGATTGTCAAGTTACTTTATATTTGTGTTCAGGTTACTGATGTGGCGAGCTGTATAGTTTTTGGTGTAAATCTGTTATTTTGATCCTGAGATATTAACCCTTTATACTTCAAATTGAAAATTCCTCCGATCCCTTTGGCATTCGATAACTTGAAAAATATTGCTTGGATTGTCAAGTTACTTTATATTTGTGTTTAGGTTACTGATGTGCCGAGCTGTATAGTTTTTGGTGTTAATCTTATAATTTGGTCCGGAGATATTAACCCTTTATCCTTCAAATTGAAAATTCCTCCAATCCCTTTGGCATGAGATAACTCAAAAAAGATCAATCCGATTGTCATGTTTCTTTGTATATTTATTCAGGTTACTGATGTGCTGTGCTGTATAGTTTTTTATGTAAATCTAATAATTTCATCCGGAGATATTAACCCTTTATACATCAAATTAGACACTCCTCCAATCCATTTCTATATGTACCCATACCTTGTATGGTGTACATAATGTCAGCATCCGTGGTGGCCCTCCGTCATACAGCTTTCTACTAGTTGCCAGGGCTTATATTTGGTCTAAATTTGTGAGAATCCATTTGGATTCTCGTGAAAATGGTTGCGAGAATCCATACCTACTTTGAATGTCCCAGGATCCCATGACGCCACCATGGTTGAACCACTGTTGTATACTGATAACACATGTTAACCTTTTACCCAACACACTTTTTTAATTTTTAAAACTAAGTTTGATAATTTTTAAATAATAAATAAATGATAAAATAATTAAATGAACAATATTTACCAATAAAATCTTACAAATATGGCTGTCGTTGGAACCGGCTCAATGAGCCGGTTCCAATGACAGCCATATTTGTAAGGTTTTATTGACAAAGTGTCAGGATACTTCAGGTCATGTTAGCCTTCTATTGGTTAATTTGTTGCCACTGTGTTAGTTAAACGGTTAAACTGACTAATTTTTTTCACGCGATCCTAGCAGAGGTGCAGCGAGAATCTACATGGATTCTCGCCAGTTTTATTGCGCGAATCTTTGTGCGAATCGATTCTCGGATTCTCGTCGAAATATAAGCCCTGGTTGCGCGTATGGGTACACATCTGATGATTTCATCGGCCCATTTTTGAACACTGCACTAACGTTTACTGTGATTGTTGGAAAGGTTTCATGGACATCTTTCGAAAATAAATAAATTTTAAGGTTTGTTTAAACAGTTCAATTGTGGATTACTTTCGAGTGAAATTTAAAAGCACCGTATTGTGAATTTTAACTGTCCACCTGTGAAAGAGCAGAAAAAAAGTGTTGTTCAGTTGTGAACGGTAGGCATATCCTTATCATAAGTTATAAACACCACCACCACCAAACCACTGACGGAAACGTGTGTGTGTGTCGCACTGGCGTGGCCCGATGGGAGGGGGGATAGGTATTTGTGATGAATAAAATAATTATCCATATTTTTGTGTACTTTTATTGATTTTAACATCTTTTTCTTTTTCTTTGCAATGTTTCATTCTGTCATTGTTATTGTTTTGTTTTCGCAGACTCTCTCTGTTGGTGTTAATTGCTTGAATAAACCTTACACATTTTGATCAAAGATGATACATGTACTGGCCACCCGCAAAACCTGGTAATAACATTTGTTATCTTTTGATTCCAAAGCAAATCTATTGGTGAAGAGGAAGGGGTGTGGTGTTTGGGGAGTTGGTAGTTTGTTATCCTTGATTCCCTCCTTGTACGAATACGGATTTAGGACTATGCGGAGTACACCTCCCTGGATATTACTCTTGCCCCCCCCCCCCCCCCCCCCCCCTCCTTTAACTCTGATGTTCTGGCTACGTGCTTGGTGTGTTGGGGGCACAATCTTTCACATGCACATATTTATATTTTGCACCCCCCCCCCCCCCTCTCGCATGAAAATTCACCCAGTCATTTGAGATGAATAAAATAATTACCCATATTCTTGTGTACTTTTTAACATCTTTTTTCCTTTCAATGTTTCATTCTGTCATTGTTATTGTTTTCACAATCGGTATCGGTTGGTGTTAATTGCTTGAATAAATCTTACAAATCTTGATTGAAGATGATACTGGCCACCTGCAAAACCCGAGAATAACATTTGTTATCTTTTGCTCCCAAAGCAAAGCTAGTGATGGAAGGGGTGGGGCTGCTTGGAGAGTTGGTAGTTCTTTACTCATGATTCACTCCTCGTATGGATACGGATGCAAGTCTATGAGGAGCCTAGACTCTAGTGTTCTGCTATGAGAAGGGCTTTCGTCCGAGGATTCTTACTAGTAGTGATAGAACCCGAGCCTGTGATTTTCTGCTTGACTCCCCGATGCTGTAAAATTTATATCAACGGTCTTCTTTCTAGTTTAGTTTATTGTAGCATTACTGTACAATTGGTATATTCTTGTAAATATTAATACGGTCTTTCGGTACATCCAGATTGATTAAGTCTGCGTGTTTTGCTTTGTTTGTTTTTTTTCTGTTACAATGCAGTAGCTGAAGGCAAATTCTGTACTTTTTCTAAGACTATAAAATTGACTTTCTGCGAGTATATCCTACCGACATGTAGGCAGCTAGCCTAGGCGTTATTTTGCAGTATTTGTAATGGTATACATTGTATATGGGTTTGGCAAATGGCGTACAAAATTTCGAGTGAGATTCAGAACATTTATTTAAGACAGTTTTATTATTCTCGTGAATCTGTGTTCAGCGTCTCTAAAACTTCATCCATCCAGTTGGGTTTGATGGATATGGGATTCGTCTTTAAATTTTTAAATTGCCTCTTCGCCAGTTTCTGTGGCTCATCGTCAAAAAATTGAGTTGCAAGCACAGTTATTACCGAATTTATGCACACTGACTTGCAAACTGTGTAGTTACCTTCAAAACCTTGTAAGTTGTTATTCAAACCATAGAAATCGAAAAAGTCTTTTTATATCCGATTTCTATGATTCACACACAAAACACTGAAATGAACACAGTAGCAATTTCTGTGAGACCGTGTCTATTGCCAGTCAACAACACTAATCTCTTTCACACAAAATCACCGACCAACACAGTGTTAGTTATCTTTGCTGTAACACAGAGTTTCACCGGATAACTCTGTGTTTTGATGAAATGTAAACGCTGCGTCCCGTGTTTCATATGGTATACACTCTGAGCATACTGTATGTATGCTGTCATTAAGGTCTGCAACTCTAGCCGTATGCCATCAGCTTCCACCTCTTCACCCTGGAGCACCTCCACTGATTTCGTGATTTACACCTCATGAGCAGAGTGCTGGTCCCGAGAGGCCGGAATAGCAAGAGCTGGAGGGGTGGAAGGTGTGCCATCCAAGACAACTTCCTGCACCAAAGACAAATACCCCCATCTGGAGTTCGATTGGTCTCCTGGCAACCCATTGTCCCCCAGCCTCCCCACTCCTCACAGAGTGGGGGGGGGGGGGGGTGCTGGGCGGGCTAGACAGAAGTTGGTCAGGGGTGACAGGTGTTGATCTTTCAATGCCCTCACTTGCCTCCTTCCTCTTCTTCTGTAAGGACTCTGTTGTTTGGCGAACTTTTATCAGTAATACCACAAATATGGATGTCATCGAAACCAGTTAAATTAATTGGTTCCAGTGGCATATATATTTCTATGGTTCCTACCGGTATAAAATATTTTGCCTTAATCTTCTGAACCCAAACTGTAACAATTTACAGCCCTGGTAATTCACCCTCAGCAAACAGCAGTGCAGAGAAAATGAAAAATATTCACAGCAAAAATACTGCCGAGGTTGGCTTCAGAAAGCCTTGTGGTGGCAGAAATTGCACAACTTCCAGGTTACACAAGGAATCAAAGTTTGATTATCGAACCATCTGGGTTTCACTACGCTGTCTTGCTAATCTTACAATTTACACTGCAAATTGCAGCATAAACACTAGAAACTTTGTGTTCTGTTTCTTCTATGCTGATATTAACAGAATGGTGTTATGTGCATAGAAGCAAGCAGTGAGATACTTAGTTTGTGGTTATGCTGCATCTTATTTTCACTCATACTATACATACAGTTAAAACTAGAAGTCCTGTCATGAAATGCGCACAAATAGCACGTCGATCTGCACATTAATCAATGCGTTATGACCAAAGTAAGGCTATCAAATTCTGTACATATGGGCTGTGAACAAGCAATGTTTCAGCCAATGGACCTCTGGGTAACCAGGAGGTCCATTGGCAGAAACATTGCATGTGCTTGCTATGAGTAACCAGGAGAACCTGCTGTGCTTTGGATGCCATTCGATATGGCAATTGCACGCAATTCCTACTCGCAATTAAGCCTAGATAAGCATACAGTTCGTGACCGGACTTCTAGTTTTAACTGTACTGAGCAAGTCGCTTGCTTACTTCCAAGATTTTGGTCTCAGCATTAACATTGTTCATGATATTGGCATGATCTAATTGAGTGAAAGATTATGCACATTGATTGTGATTATATACACATGTATCTCGAACTACTTTCACATGTTAAAGATATTTGAAAGTTTTCACTTCACTGCATACTACGTACATGTAGCTTTATTCTTGGACATCTGAAGCACATTTGGCCACAAGTTTTTGCCTGAAATATTATTTTGTTATCAGTTCAGATACGAATACGGTAGCAGCCTTCCAGGAACCATTGGTGCCTGTTGTCAACTCTGTGGGTTGTTTTCATATACTTTCTGTTTTCTATACATCTCAACCTTCGTTTTGATGCATAATTTGTGTACACGTATTTAATTTGAATTTATGGAATATCAGAGGTGGGAATTTCAAAGTAAACAATTTTCCCTTACTTATATAGCACCTTAATCCTGATTGCCCATTCTGGGGCATTGTGGCACTGTGTAGTAAGGTGCACTCCACATTGATGTTGCCCTTATGTGGAGTTAGTATGTTGGGGAGTCTGACAGTGGCTCGCCGCTGCTCAGTAGTTCTCACGGGGTACCCCAGGTTCCTCTGCTGATAAATCTGTTGAAAGTGTCCTTAATTCCTAATTAAAAACAAATAATGAACTGTGGATGTAGGCCTACATGCAAGCTTAACTTATTGTACTTTCACTTCACGAGAGGGGGCTTGCTGGGTTTTAATTATACGCCCTTTTGAAAAACGGGACGTATTATGTGAATGCAGACCTGGAAATAAGGAATGAGTTTCGTAACCTGTTAAAAGTTATAGGGTGACCAATGGTCTGTAGGAAAATTTTGAATTCCTGGGTTAAAAAAATCCACATTTCCTTGCAACTGAGCTCAACGGCCGCATTTCATCTAAATTTCCGGACAGAATTTTTTTTTCTCTTCAGATATCCAAAAATATCGAAAATTGTAAAAAAAATTGGACAACAATCGGCCGATACCGAATGCCGATGTCAGATGGTTTCTTTATTATTCAAGCTTTCTGCAGAAGCTGGCTGATTTACAGTAATCAGAATTTAATTTACGTGCCATTAATCCCCATCAACTCAGAGGATTTTAATACTCACTTAAATAAGTTCAATAACATCATCAAAGGGTTAATTATATGTCAATGAAGCACCATCAGTGCAGTATATTTTTGTTTTAAAATAAACAGCTAACAACTGAGTCGAGAACTCATCGCATGCATCGTTACGGTAAATTGTGTTCTGAACTTTTGATGCGGTTTACATCAACACTGGCAACAATTCATTTCAAAATCATGTCTTTGCCAAATCGCCCCCACACAGGCTTTGAAGTCGGCTATCACAGACAAACAGTTAACTATCAAAGGCATTCAAAATGCAGTGGAAAAAATAAAATCGGAGAACAAAGAACGCGAGCGTGTTTTTGTTTTTTCCGAATTAATGCCAGTACCACATTTCCTGTGTGCCTAAAATTGAAAAATAGGCAGATGGAAATTGATATATACATGATAGCTGTTCTTCACCCTTGAATGTATGTATATAAATATATTTGGAAGAAAATGTTTTGTGAAAATCAAAAGCCGTCGTTGGAACCACACGTTTTAAAGTGGGAGTTTCTTTTTCAGTAAACCCATATATGGGATTGTGTCACACGAGTCATGACGTTGCACTGCATTATCTATTTTTATCACATGCTCCACACATTTCAGCACAAGAAAAATTCAGTGGCTTCGTGTTGATAAATCCCACCCCGAATGGCCCGATATTAAACTTATTGCGCCCAAACGTCTCACAGTTAACACAGATTACTAATACGGAGGAATTATCTGTCCAATATGGGAATAAAGAATGCCATTATGTATTTAATGAGACGATGAGCATGGTTGAAAAATATTGCGACATTTTGCAGAATGCAGTACAGTTTGGGCAGTGAAGGGCGTCCGTATTCACATGATGGATAAAAAACAACTTGTTACACAGTTACACAATCAAAATCTTTAATATAATAGTCTGTCTTTTCTTTCACGAACCAGCACTTACCTGATATCAGTAACAGACGAGTGATGTACCGATCGCTTGCCACTGGTTGTCCCATGAAGGGGAAGAAAGTTCATTACAGATCATCCATAACACTTTCACTTTCACTGAGTTTCAGACAATCGACGAGGGCCGATGTTGAACCATCGAGTGCCGATGGTGAACTGATGGGCACTTATCCGCTGAGTGTCGATGTTGCACCAATTAATCGTCTCATCTCTAGTTATAGTCCTTTGTTTATGAGAATTTAGCCCAATTTTTTCCTTTCCGGATAATAACTTCAGTTATAATGGGTCGAATGGAAATAAATTTGGTTTATATGTCCGTTTGAAAAACGAGATGTATTATGTGAATGATCTCATTGTCTGTCTGTCTGTCCGTCCATGGACACATTTCGTTTCCGGGCGATAACTTTAGTTGTAATGATTTGAGCTGAGTTAAATTTGGTATGTGGATTTAGTATAACAAAATACGGGATGTGTTTGATTTCCGTTTCTAGCGGCCCATTTGCAGTAGAGTCATGGTCCTTTATTTATGGGAATTTAGCTCAAGTTCTCGTTGAATAGTATATCTTGTTTGACAGAGCTCATGGAACTCGGTCAAACAGGATATTAAAAGGTGAATAGATTTAGTGGATGAACTCTGAAGAAATATGTCTAAAAACTTGAGGAATTTTGTGGTTATCTGAGTAATTCTTTGAAGGGTCTGGAAATAATACCGAAAAACCAAACCGAGGTTTTAAAAAAAAAATCTGAAACCGAACCTAAAAAAAAAGACCTCCATGCACTACTATAACTTGCCACTTGCTCTTCATTTATTCTGTCCGATATATTCATTTCCAGTCCTGGAATTCTGACGCAAGTGATTTTTAGCTTGCCTTAACTGCTCACGCAATTTAATCCGGCATAAGCCTTTTTTTTTGCTCACCTATTTTCGATGGTGACGGACCATGGAACGTGTGTACAGAATATGCTGGGTACATGCGTGTGTCGGCCACTACATGTACCAGTCCCCCAGAACTTCTTGATCGATCTGACCACACTGGGGTGGAGGGGATAGTAAAAAAAAGAATACAGGTTCATTCATTAACATTTTATTAATTAATTTAAAATTGATTGGCTTGAATGCACTCGAAGGAGAAATTACCCTCCCCTGGAACTATTACCTTTGTATAAGTCACACCCCGACTGAGAATAGCTGGTGGGGCCTACACAAGAATGACTGTGGCCAGTGAGTTTGGACTTTTACTGCACAAAATTAGGTAAGTGTCGGAACACATGAACATTTTTTTATTTTTCATTTCAGTCATATTTATCTCATATTAAATGCATGAAATAAAATAATCAAAATTATATAGGGTTATTTACTTTGACCATTTATTCCCCATATGATACTCATTAATTTGATGCCGTTAATCCATTTTATTTTGCACATAACAACATGAGAGAAAGATCATACTCAGTACTTCAAAAGGAGGCGAGAGGTCCAGTGAGGGATCGAGGAACAGGACAGTGAAAGGAGTCCCTGTATTATGGCGATGTTAAACATTATAAGAGAAAAGTTACAAGCGAAAATTATTTATTTTATCGAAATTAAAACAGAACACAAAATATAACAAAGCAGTAGTGATCAAACATTTAACTGAATCGGCTGACATAATCAGCCGATTATAGGGTATCGGAATCGAATCGGCACTACCAGAAAAATATCGGTTCTCACCGATTGTCATTTTTTTTCAAACACGAGTCACAAATCACGGATGGCAATTTCGCAAAGTGCCTGCTGATAGCAAGAAATCAGCAGAGTATGATTATACTACCAACTGACAGCTCCGGTAGATCTACTACTCACTGTTTTGATGGATTTATCATCAAATTAACGAAATGCTGGTCTATTGGAATCATGTCCAGAGCTGGCAGTTTACGTCACTCATGTCATGTGAAATGGCACAGCCATGTGATGAAAAAAAGAAACTACATTGACACCAACCAATAACTCTATCCCAGCAAATGTCCGGATAATGTGACACCTAGTCATAATAACTATTATTAAACAACTCAAATACTCTATGAGAGATAATGAAAGAAGCATTGATGGTAGAAAATCAAAATATCAAATTATCAATAATCAAAATATCAAATTATCAATATCAGAACTTTCAATGGAGATTTGAGAAAAGAAAGCAGACTTAACACGTGCATCCATCAAAGTAAGCTCCGCCCACCAAGTGAGTGACACCACGTCATCATAATGATCAGTTAAATCAACCTAAATGTTTTTATTTCCCCTGGTCTTTGTCACAGGTACTCATACCCCCATAATATTTATATATATACCATTATGGAGGCCTGTCAGCATCGATTCCAAAATGCTATCAGATATCATTTTTCTTTCGATTTCTCAGCTTGTGTCGAGTACCTGTGGTCTATTTATGATCAGAAAAATACTAGGGTTCACTGGGAATTCCTCTCTGACGTATCAATTTTGTGTCACTCGATGCAAACACTTCCAACTTTGGAATTTTGAGTGTCAATAAATTCCGCATCGATAATAAAATTATTTGATTTAAAATGGCAACAATTAGCATGGATTATCAACAATTTGTTCACAGTAGCTTGATCCAGTACAGAGTTTAGGTATGACAACGTCCATTTCATGAGATAATATGCAAAGTTACTGCTGTTTTCATGATATGAACAATGAATACGAAGGATAACAGGTACCGTGAAATGTTATGTGCCCCTCGCGAACCAATATCGTCATTCAGTGGTATGATGTACACTGCTAAAAATAGTCAACTATAGCCCCTTCCAACGGTAAGTCGACTCAATTGAATAGTCATGGCAGCCCTAACCATGGGTACTCAATCGGTATTGAATAATCGGTAATCGGTTCAAGGGGCCTATAATATAATCAATTGATAACTACAAAGCAGGTACATAATGTATAGTAGTTGCGGCACCAGGATTTCGATTTGGAGTGGGGGGCGGGGTATGTTGCTAAGTAAGATGTGGTGGTCCATGGTCGAGATGCCTATGGCATCTCCCAAAGGCCTGAGCCAAGGCTGTGGGCATGGGAGAGTGTGTCCCGACCCATTGGATTTGGGATCTGCGGGCCATGCCCCTAGGAAAAAAAAATCACATTTGGGTAATTTTGGTCGCCATTGGAGCGATATCTTAGCGTTTCTACAATGCCTGACATGGTCTTCAAAGGTGCCCAGATTGTGTGGGATAGCAATTTGAAGTTTGTTTTTGGTGGGGGGGGGGGGGGGGGTGCAGGAAAAGTGTGGGTGGGGTGGGGGAGGTGCCGCTGATGTATAGCATTTACCAAATAGAACATAAACAACAAGAAAATAATGAAATGACATACAATCTACCCCAAATGCATATTAACACTTCGTCAACTAAGTGCTAGTGAAGTGTGCTATGTCCCAGTACTGCCAGTGGGACATATCACACTTTAAATAGCTCCTCAGATGACATTTCTATGGTCTTTTCTAGTAAGATGATAGTGATTTAGATTAACTGAAGGGCCTGGAAATAATACCGAAAAACCGAACCGAAACCAAGGTTTTAAAAAAATGAAACTGAACCTGGAAAAAAAAAAACCCCTCCATGCACTAGTCTATTACAATCAGAGAGAAATTTAAAACCACTGTATTGTGTACTGCTCACTTGTGAAAGAGTGGGATTATGGGCCCAGAAAGTTAGTCCAATCCTTATCAGTCATAACTTGTTAACGTAAACAAATCGCACCCGCCGAACCAGTGACTGAAAAGTTTGTGCATTGGGGGGGGGGGGGGGGGGGGGCACAATTTTTTAGATATATATATATTTGGCCTCCCCCTCTCACCCACAAACTCTGCACAAACACTTTTGATGAATAAAATAATTATCCATCAGCATTTTTCAATACAACGTTCCCTAAGTAATTTTAGCCCTGTTCAACACTCATTGATTGAAGTTGACACTTCTCACCCACAAAACTTGAGAATAATATTTTCTTTATCTTTTGCTTAAAAAACAGGTATGTAGCACACTGTCATCAACTGTGTGTGTTTGAGATCAGTAAGTACATTCCAAATGTGTATTTATTTTTTCCAATTGATGAAAATTTCATTTGCAGGTTTTATAGCTTTGACCATGACTACTTTTCATAATGTTTGGCGTCTAATCAGCCAATGGTAGCATGGCTGCTGCAGCCATGTATTTTTCTCTCCGATTTTTACAAAATTTTATATACAAGTTCAGCTTTGACCATGGCTACTTTTCATAATGTTTGACTTCAAATCAGCCAATTGTAGCATGGCTGCTGCAACCATGTATTTTTTTTCTCCCAATTTCAACGGAATTTCATATGCAGGTTCAGCTTTGACCATCAGTAAGTGAGATGGGGGTTGGGGTCTGTGGGGGGGGGGGGGGGGGCGAATTTTTTTCTCTCTTTCTTTAAAGGGATTTGAAAGGATTTGAAGTGACTTTATAAGAAAAAAAAATATTTCGCCCTGTTTGCCTGCTGGTCCCATGGGGGAATTTTTTAATTTTTAAAAATTTTTTTTATGCATTTTGGAGTATTTTGAGTGATTTCATGAAAAAAAAATCCACTAAGTTAAACCCAGAGGGTTTGACAGGACCAAGAGGTCCATAGGAGGAAATTTTTATTTTTATGCCCCCCCGACTTAAGTCGGGTGGCATCTAGTGATTGAAGTGTGTGTGTGTGTGTCCGAGCCAATAACTCGAAAACTGTTAGAGCCACAGTCATCAAACTTCACACAATTATAAAGGACCATGGGAGGATGTGTTACACACCATAGTAGGGTTCATACCTTCAAGGTCAAGGTCACATTTCAAGGTCACACTAAAAATTGGTCAATATTCGTGCCTCAGCCATAACTCAGAAACGAATCATAGTACAGTTGTTAAACTTTTTACAAAAGGTAAGGACAGTCAGAAGGTGTGTCTCATATAATATCTGCCACATCTCCAAAGTGAAGGTCACAGGGGGGGGGGGGGGGGGGGGGGGCATGTGTTACCTTAGTAACGTTCTTGTTTATTTTGTTCTATGCATGGAATCACTCAAAATTCTCCAAAGCACATTTTAAAAAGTTGAGTAATTATTACATTAATTCTCAAAATATATCATACGGTCAAGATAAGCTACAGTGTCATTGACACTTTCATTTTTCATTGCTCCAAAATGTATTTTGAAGGATTTAGAGTGATTACATGCTGAAAAAGTTTTGGACTCCTATGACCCCCCCCTCACCACCCCCCGTCAATTTGGCAATTTTTACTTTTGCCTCCAAATGCGTTTTGAAGGATTTAGAGTGATTACTTGCAGAAAAACTTTTTGACTCCTATGCCCCCTCCACCTCCCCCTTGTCTGGTCGGTTAGGCCACAAAATTTTTGCTCCAAGATGGGTTTGGCCAGATGTAGAGTGATTTTATTCAGGACCCCCCCCCCCCCCCCCTCCCCCCCCCCCCCCCCCACACACACACACACTCTCCAATTGGGGGGGGGGGGGGGGGATTAGCATCACTTGGCGCTGCAAGCTTGTTGATAGTACCGGTAAAAGCAATAGCTCAACTCAAGGCTGTGATTTTCTGTTTGACTTCTCCACTACTGTAAAATTCATATCAGTGGCCTTCTTTCTAGTTTAGTTGTAGTATGCATGTAGAATTGGTATAGTCTTGTAAATATTAATAAATCTTTCGATACATTCAGAATGAGTCTCGTTTTTTTGTTACATTGCATCAGCCGAATGCATATACTGTACATTTTTTAACCAGATAAAATCAACTTGCTTCGATGTCGCCGGCAATACACGATGTCGATAAGTAGGCTAGCCTTGATGTTATTTCGCAGTGTTTGCAATGGTGTACATACATGTACATGTAACAGTATTTACATGCATCACCAACCACAATAGATCTATATTGTACATGCATATTATCTAATATTACTATAAAAATCAGAAGTGTGCAGACTAGCGGTAGAAAACTGAGATGGGCGAGAAGGGGCGGCGGTGGACATGATCTGCAGGTGCTCATCCTTTGGATCTGATTGACATTTTCGATATACATGTACATTGTATATGCATTTGTCAGTGACATACAAAATTTCGAGCTGAATTTGCAAAATTTATTTAAGATTGTTTATAATTTTGGAGAATTTGTATTCAGTGTCCCTAAAAATTTGCCCCCTCCTGTGGCATTTGATGAATACAGGATTCATTTTTAGCTTAACTTGATATAGTCAAGATAAGCTATTGCCATCACGCGTGCGGAAGTCTGTTAGTCTGTGACGTCTGTGACGTCTGTTCACATTTTCCTTTAGCATGGGCTACACCCCGCAGTTCTTGTCTGATCGTCACGAAATTTCATATGCAGGTTTGGGGTCATGTCTAGATGAGAACGTCCCCTTTTGGTCGCGATCGGGCAACGGTATGGCTGCCCGAGCCCAAAACCCGAAAACCATTAGCACAGTCTACAGGTCGTATTTATGAAGGGATTTCATTGTAACTTGGTAGGATGCCTCTGTACAGTGTCTAGATGAGAACGTCCCCTTTTGGGCATGATCTACCAACCGTGATGGCTGCCCAAGCCCGAAACCCAAAAACTTTTAGCACAGTCTGCAGGTCATGTTTAATGTGGAGGGATTTCATTGCAACTTGGTAGGATGACTCCTTATGATGTCTAGATGCGAATTTCCCCATTTGGGCATGATCTGCCAACCGTGACGACTGCCCGAGCCCAAAACCCAAAAACCTTTAGCACAGTCTACAGGTCATATTTATTGAGGAATTTCATTGTAACTTGGTGGGTTGACTTCATACAATGTCTAGATGAGAAAATCCCCCTTTGGACGTGATTGGGCAACTGTGACGGCTACAGGAGCCCGAAGCCCGAAAACCTTTAGCACAGTCTAGAGGTCATATTTATGAAACGATTTCATTGTAACTTGGCAGGATGACTCCAAATAATGTCTAGATGAGAACATCCCATTTTGATCGCGATCATGCAGCCTTGATGGGTGCCCGAGCCCAAAAACCTATAGCATAGGTAAAAGGTCATATTTATGGAAGGATTTCATTGTAACCTGTTAGGTTGACTCCATATAATGCCTAGATGATGACATCCCCTTTCGGTCGTGATTGGTCAGTTGTGATGGCTACAAGTGCACGAAGCCCGAAAACGTTGAGCACAGTCTACAGGTCATATTTATGAAGGGATTTCATTGTAACTTCTTAGGATCACTCCAGATGATGCTCAGATGAGATTGTCCCCTATGGTTGCGATCATTCACCCATGATGGCTGCCCGTGCCCAAAGCCCGAAAACCTTTAGCACAGTCTACAGATCATATTTATGAAGGGATTTCATTGTAACTTGGTAGGTTAACTTCATATAATGTCTAGATGAGAACGTGCGATCATTCACCCATGATGGCTGCCCGAGCCTGAAGCCCGAAAACCTTTAGCACAGTCTACAGGTCACATTTATGAAGGGATTTCATTGTAACTTGGTAGGTTAACTTCATATAATGTCTAGATGAGAACGTCCCCTTTTGGACATGATTGGGCAACTGTGACGGCTAAAGGTGCCCGAAGCCCGAAAACCTTTAGCACAGTCTACAGGTCATATTTATGAGGGGATTTCATTGTAACTTGGTAGGATGACTCCAAATAATGTCTAGATGAGAACGTCCCCTTTTGATCGCGATCATTCAGCCTTGATGGGTGCCCGAGCCCAAAAACCTTTAGCATAGGTAAAAGGTCATATTTATGGAAGGATTTCATTGTAACCTATTAGGTTGACTCCATATAATGCCTAGATGATAACATCCCCTTTTGGTCGTAATTGGTCAGCTGTGTTGGCTACAAGTGCCCGAAGCCCAAAAACCTTGAGCACAGTCTACAGGCCATATTTATGAAGGGATTTCATTGTAACTTCACAGGATCATTCCAGATGATGCCCAGATGAGATTGTCCCCTTTGGTTGCGATTATTCAGCCATGATGGCTGCCCGAACCCGAAGCCCGAAAACCTTAAGCACAGTCTACAAGTCATATTTGTGAAGGGATTTCATTGTAACCTGGTAGGTTGACTTCATATAATGCCTAGATGGGAACGTCCCCTTTTGGACATGTTTGGGCAACTTTGACGGCTAAAGGTGCCCGAAGCCCAAAAACCTTTAGCACTGTCTACAGGTCATATTTATGAAGGGATTTCATTGTAACTTGGTAGGTTGACTCCAAATGAGGTCAAGATGAGAACGTCCCATTTTGGCCGTGATCATTCAGCCTTGATGGGTGCCCGAGCCCAAAAACCTTTAGCATAGGCAAAAGGTTATATTTATAGAAGGATTTCATTGTAACATTGTTAGGTTGACTCCATATAATGCCTAGATGATGACATCCCCTTTTGTTCGTGATTGGTCAACTGTGATGGCTACAGGTGCCCGAAGCCCGAAAACCTTGAACACAGTCTACAGGTCATATTTATGAAGGGATTTCATTGTAACTTCGCAGGTTCACTCCAGATGATGCCCAGATGAGATTGTCCCCTTTGGTTGAGATCATTCAACCATGATGGCTGCCCGAGCCCGAAGCCCGAAAGCCTTTAGCACAGTCTAAGGTCATATTTATGAAGGGATTTCATTGTAACTTGGTAGGTTGACTTCATATAATGTCTAGATGAGAACGTCCCCTTTTGGACACGAGTGGGCAACTGTGACGGCTTCAGGGGCCCGAAGCCCGAAAACCTTTAGAACAGTCTACAGGTCATAATTATGAAGGGATTTTATTGTAGCTTGGTAGGATGACTCCAAATAGTGTCCAGATGAGAACGTCCCCTTTTGGTCACGCTCATTCAGCCTTGATGGCTGCCCGAGCCCAAAAACCTTTAGCATGTCTGTAGGTCGTATTTATGGAAGGATTTCATTGTAACTTGTTCGGTTGACGCCATATAATGCCTAGATGATGACATCCCCTTTTGGTCGTGGTTGGCCAACTGTGATGTCTACAGGTGCCTGAAGCCCGAAAACCTTTAGCACAGTCTACAGGTCGTATTTATGGAGGGATTTCATTGTAACTTGGTAGGTTGACTTCATATAATGTCTAGATGAGAACGTCCCCTTTGGACGCAATTGGGAAGCTGACGGCTACAGGGGCCCGAAGCCCGAAAACCTTTAGCACAGTCTACAGGCCATATTTATGAAGGGATTTTAATGTAACTTGATAGGATGACTCATTTTGGAAAAATTTCATTGTAATTTTGTTGATATATGTTAACTGTGAGGGCCACATATATTAACTGTGAGGTCATATTAACCCACCCCTCAGATCTTTACTACAGTGTACACCTCATATTATTTTTATCATAAACATAGCATACAGGGAACAGAAATGAACATATTCCCAATTATCGCAATTCTTGTCTTATTTCATAATCCTTTCATAAACATTGAACATTATCCTTTTCATCAAACACAACACACAAGTTAAGGTACAGTGTCATTGACACTTTCATTGGAGTTTTTAAATTGTTTTTCATCAGTTTCTGTGGCTCGTTGGCAAAAAGTCACATTGCATGCACAATGATTGCTGATTTGAAACATGTCGAGTTGTTTGCAAACTCTGCATTGACCGGATAAGTTGTTATTCAGACCATGACACGAATGTCACACGATTGCATCACCAGCGTGATCGCTGTACATTCACACAAAACACTGGAATGAACACAGTAGGAAATTCTGTGAGAATGTGTTTATTGTCAGTCAACAGCACTAATCTCTTTCGCACAAAATCACCGACCATCACAGTGCTTGTTATCTCTGTTGTAACACAGAGCTTCCTCGGATAACCCTGCGTTTTTATGAAATCTAAACACCGTGTTCAGTTTTTCAGATTGAAAACACTCTGCAGGCCTGGAAATAAGGAATAAGTTCTATAACCTGTTTACAGGTTATGCCTAATTGATCGTCGTAGCCTGTAAGATGGGCCGACCATGGTTTGGACTGTGGTATGAAAGTTTTGAATTTCTGGGTTCAAACCCCCCCCATTTCCTTGCATCTGAGCGCCTCTGCGGCCATATTTCATCAAAATTTCCGGACACAAGATATTTTTGTTTCTTTAGATATCCAAAAATATCGAAAATTGAAAGAAAAAAACCCGGCGCAAATTGTGGCAATGTCACCATTGATGAAACATCACATTCAGGCATATCATGGGACCTAACTATCACACTTAGACTACAGAGCATCGAGCGGAGCAGTCTGCCATTCCCGAAATAAATGAGAAAAAGCCATTTCAAATGACTAATTGAATGGATTTCTTCGCATTTATTGGTAGCATTTCCCATAGAAAGCCCTTTCAGGTGATGGGTCTGGACCATAAAGTTTATGAAAGAAGTTTGTCAGGTGTTTGGTAAACGTTTCAAGTTGAGACGCTTGACCCAACAGTGAAGTGATGATCTTTTTTTTTGTTCTGTTTGTGGTAAAATGCGATCGCGAACAGTTCGGAGGTTACGTTTTTTAAATCATCGTATCCTCCCGTAACCTGAACTATTGTTCACGACTTATTTCCAGGACTGACTCTGTACATACTGTCCAACAAAAATTTACATGTATAGTTTTAACTTAATATTTAAATGAGAGGAAGAGAGGGGAGTGGATTAGCTGTTTCAGTGCTTGAATATAGAATTGGCATTTTAAAATCTCGTTCACATTTTCACAGATGTGAAGGCAGTTGTAATGTAATTTTCAAAATTTGTGACTTAATGGAAATACTTACTAGTAGGGCTAATGTTGGCTTAGTAATGCCGTTTGTCGTTTGTAGGTATTTTTCTGCCAATTGAATTGAGATCAGAACAATAACCATTTATAATTCTCCAACGATAAAAACAGAAGAGCACAGTAGTGCTGCAACTGGTTATCGGCGTAACCGGTTGAAAAAGCTGTCCACCGGATAACTGCTATACCTATAGTGTACGGGATGCCGTTGGGAAAATAAATAGTATTTGGCCGCGAGACGTTATAATACTTTTGTCGACACAAGCATTGTCAAAGCTACCAAACATTTGTCGATTTACAGTGATGTGTAGTCGATGTAACATGAAAGGGTTAAAGTGTTGGAATGTTTTGAAAGAACACTTATTTCAGTTGCTCAGGTCATAATGTCTGTTACTTTGTATCAAACTGCCAACAGTCCAGTGCACTGAAGGTTGTTTTCTGCATGGGCTGCAGTGAGCAGTGCCTGTCAGTGTAACATCGTCTTCTACAGACAAATTTGACATTCTTCTCTTTGATGACATGTTGTTGATTGCAGATAATAATGCTGAAAAAATCCCTAAGTGTGTGTGTAATGGTGCGTTCAAAATAAATTGACTGTTTGGTACTTTACAAACATATTTCAGAAAAAAACTAGTTTTGATTTTATTGAACTGTTTAAAAGTATGAACGTTTGTCATAAAAAACATATTTTAAAATCTAGCATTGTAAAATTCATTTTTCAATTGTCAGTATCGGACGAGGGGCTCTTTGTCAATGGGGCATATAATAATTTCTTACCACACCCATTTCATGACTCGCAACATACAAGTATTCCCGCCAGAAATTTAGTTTGAGGAATAGGCAAATGTAATTTGTAAATGTGGAACTGTTTGTGACTTTTGTCTTAGCAGTGAACAGAAAAAGTTATTAAAAAAATTAGGATTATATATTCACTCTTTGATCATATCAAATTCAAGCCACTCAAGGTAAGAGGCTCTTTGCTAATACAGTTAACTAATAAATATGCCTAACTACAATTTACTAACTGGTTGGAAAATTCTTAATTAATATCAATGACATTTGTCCCTCACTTCAAATGCGTGCCTGTGGGAACCAATTGCATACGCGATTTTTGTTTCAGGTGTGCTGCATGCTGTGCACTTGTGATTTTCAAATGGCAAGGCCTGTTTTTGTGACCGGGCAATGCAGGGTGACCACAGTTACGATGTATCATCACTATTATGTGGGACCATTGCAATCATATAAATTGTTGACGATCGTTTGCACATTGACAATTCCCGTTGTCACTCGATGGTGTTCGTTTGTATACGTTTTGCGAAAGTCAGGTGGCAGTGTTTTGAACTGTTTTCTCGCCATTCCTTACTGATTTTGCATCATAGACAATGCAGTAATACCAGGGGTTAATATTAACGGTTATCCGGTTTAAATCTGGTTATGCCTGACGTTTAGCCGGTTACAAAAATGGGCCAACCGCTTCAGTACTAGAGCACAGTAGCAATCAGTAGGGTAGACTATGAAGAGATTTTTACACCTTGGCAGAGATAATATATTTTCACCACTGAAACTAGTAGCTTTTCTCTTTGAAAATAAACAGATAATTAATCACGTTAATAAGACTAGGGTATTATGCTTACTATGTTGTTGTCAATAAAAAATCTAATGAATTATCCATAAGCATAAATATTTTCTGGCACACCAAACAAATAATTTGACAGATTTAGCATTTGACAACCAAATTAAAGGTTGATTTCAACCATTTTGACATTGAAAACAGGTTAATTATTGAAAGTGCAGTCTACAAACAAAAGTTTTAGCCGAACTATTAATAATTTTGCTTTTTTTCGGTAAAATTTTGACAACAAAAAGCCCCAACTTTTTCTGATAAGTCACATGTCTCTCCCTGTTATATCTTAGCCACTAATACATCAAAAATGAACATGAGTGACAAAATGTGTGTGTCGCAGTATTTTTTTTTAGGAAATTGCACTGACCCATTCACCTGTTTCTATTTTAATATGCTGCACTAAACTAAGCAGCTATGCTGGAATTTTTACAATATGATCGTTTTGAAATGACAGAAAAGGCTATGGATACTTTGGGTAGGGAGGGAGTGTGGTGCATGTGATAATAGAAAATGTTACACATGCTACAGGCTCAAACAACTTAACTATATGTACAGTAGATCAAAAACCGACACATTTTTCCCCCTTTAGGGAAATGTCATGCGTGGCCATGCAGCCTTTTTTCAGTTGTATTTTTTTTAACTTAGAGTAGTTTCTTCTCATTTTCCTTTTCAATTTATCAAACATTAACTGAAATTATATTGTATACGTAACTCATTCGTCCCTGTGAAACGATTTATGTCGAGTGTTGGCAAGAAAAAGCCTCCTAATTTTCCAGTTGTCACTGATTAAAATGTGAATATTAACACTTTCGCTGCCAAAAGCGACTATTGTCACCTATTTTATGATAATTATTTGTACGTTCTGATATGTGCAGATCAAACCCATCATGGTATCATCTGATTACTTGTTGGAAAGGGCTCGGAGAGCCCTTTCCAACAATTAATCAGATGATATCCCCGTGGGAACCCCGGGAAGTGCAGCACTGCCTGTTCACTGCAGTAAACAGGCTCTGTTTTACTTGTAAAATAGTACCCAGTCACCAATGCAAACCTTCTCTAAAATGGGCAACATGGCTTATCAACGCTCACCCCTGGTCTTGAGTTGATACTCATGTTGTGGTCATGATTAGCCATTGTGCAAAAATATGTGACCTTAAACACCAATAAATAAATAAATCAGATGATAGAGTTTCAAGTATGTCATACATGTAAATGTTATTAAACTTTCTTGCATACAGGCAACTTTCTTGCATACAGGCGTACATCGTGGTTCTCAGTATATGGATAATGTGGACGTTAGGGCTGCACGGTATTCAAATTTCAATACCTGTGTCACACGTCATCTTCTGGTATATCTTCCCCCCACCCTGAATATCTTCCCCTCCCCCCACCATGAAAATTTTTTTTGGATTTAACATTATTTGATGATGAAATGGCGAGAAAAATGTTTTTTTTGGCAGAATGTTTTTTTTTTTTTTAGATTCAACCTGGATATCTTGCTCTCATCCAGTTGAAAACCTGTGACAAAAAATCTTCAATATTTTCTCAACTATTCTGGTTCATGTTGTCATGTGACATGAAGTGTAACTGTTTTGGGTAGAGAAATTGGTTTTGGATATAAACACTGAGTTAGGGTTGGTTGGAATGGGAGATGATGGGGGGGGGGGGGGGGGGGGGGGGAAGATATCCAGGCCTGGATATCTTCCCTCCACCATGACAAAAAATGTTTTGTCAAATATTTGACATTAATTGATAATGAAAGATATCCAGGCCTGGATATACCCACAAAAGATTTGATATTTTTATTCACTCCAGACTATATCGGCAACAACAACCTAACAAAGCAATGTAATTTGTTATAGCACTTAAACAATAAAAGTTGTTATAGCACATGAAACATTGTATACAAACAACAGGAATGATGCACCTTGAAGCTACTTCCCATAATTTTCCATCTTTGACACTGCCATGGTCAATTTTCAAGGTACATGGGTAACCCTTTGGTTGGAATGGGAGGTGGGGTGGGGGGGGGGGGAGATATCCAGGCCTGGATATCTTCCCCCCCCCCCCCCCCCCCCACCATGACAAAAAAATTGTTGTCAAACATTTGACACTAATTGATATTGAAATGGTGAGAGAAATAGATTTGGGTCTTTAAAAATGGTTATGTTTGGAGGTGGGGGAATCCAGGCTTGGATATCTCCCCCCTCCCCACCTCCCATTCCCATTCCAACCAACTCAGTGTTTATATCCCAAAGCAATGTTTCCACCTTAAACACTTTTTATCCCCATTTCATTGTCATTTTTGTCATAGGTCGGTTACTGGGTGGGGGCAAGATATCCAGGATGGTCTTGAAAAAAAAAAAAAAATTCTGCAAAAACTCTTTTCTCACTATTTCATCATCAAATAATGTCAAATTAATTCAAAATTTTTTTTTATGGGTGGGGGGGAAGATATCCAGGGGGGGGGGAGATATACTAGGATATCTCCCCCCCCAACCCCACCCCCCCCCCCCCCCTCCCTGGGGGAAGATATCCAGGTCGGGGGGATATCCTGTTACACCGGTATCGGTATTGAAAAAAATACCGCGATATACCAGTATATTGAAAATCTGAACGTAGTTATTAGTACTTACGACAGATAGTTACTGATACTGATGATTACACTTAGATTGCTGAACTAATTAACAAATAAAGTTATTTAATGAGTTTTGCAGTTGAACAAATTCAGTTGGAAAAATTAACTGAACAACATTTTTTCATGTTTTCATACAAGATATTTTAACACAGTTCTCGTGAGTACCATATTCAAATATCTTGCACAAAAATACGAAATAAATATTGTTCACTTCGGGTACACTTTGACGGAGCTGCATCAATAAATTAATGTATAAGCAGATTAAAATTTCTTGTCATCAACATCAGGGGCGATTATTATTCTCATAACACACATAACAAGCCTCACATGAAACTTGTGCTACTTAAAAAAACAATCTTTCTGACCTTCACCTGCTGGCTGAGGCTAAGAAAACATCCATCAACTGTTTCAAAAGTTTTGTTCAAACTGTGTTTTCATTGGTAAGTATGAGTGACAATTGGGCGGAGCTTGGACTACGATGAAACATTCTGTTCTGTAATTGACCTGCACTTTACTTACAATAAATAATTAACTACTTTTAGTAATTTTGTGTCAGATTTTTTAATACAATACTCGCATACTTTTAAGTATTGCATTCAAAGAAGATCTTTCATGAAATTACGAAAAGAAAATGGCAGTTTCGATTGCGCAGTGGCTGGAACTTGGAGGCTCTCTGAACCTACACAGGGGATCTACACAAAGAAGTTTTTCTCTACGTCGAATATGAATCTGATTATATATAAAAAAAAAATTCTCATCAGTCCACTATCATTCCACTGATTTCAAATAGATTAGAAGTCATTGTAACCATCTGTTACATTCTGGTGTTTATTATATTGACAACACTGTACACACGTGCACAAGCACATGATGAGCATCTAAGAAAACACTTCCTTACTGTTGTCAGGGTTCAATGCAAACTGTGTTTTCATTGGTTGAATGACTGGAATGAAGATTGATTGACATGGACTTCATAACATGAGTTGTCAGTCTGGGAGGATTTTCAAGTAGTATTCATCTGTTTTCTATGATTAACATTTGGGGAATGACACACACAATAGAATACAGTGACAGGTTTTGCCCCAATAATATATCGACTTCAATTTTGATAATTTCATACAATACCGTTTCTTACGATATACCGGTATTTTTAAAACAATACCGGTATCATTCTCAATACTTGTAATTACCGGTTTACCAGTATACTGTGCAGTCCTAGTGGACGTGGAAGTAAAAAGGTTAAATGAGTATCAGCATGTCTTTTGTTCAATAAATTGAACTTTTCTGGACTAATTTTGAAACGGCAATTGTTAAAACGTAACAATTTCTGGTACTGAAACCTTTATTCAGTGGTAAATGACACCAGGTAATAAAGTGTGAAAAGGCAGGGGAATTGCATGTTCTGATGCGATCAAATAGCAGGTATATTTTACAGAGATAAAAACCTTCTTAAAGAATGATCCCGTGTTAATTTGTTCCAGTTAGATGATCATTTACAGCTTCTTTTTATGTACAGGGAAAGAACAGTACCAGTAAACACTTTTAACAGAAGAGAAAAATCCCCCAGTCATCGCTTCTTTTTCACGAGTTTACTTTTGACCTCCATTGAAAATGTGGTAGGTGTTGGGTGGGGTTATGTGGAATCGAAATAGGGTGATGTCTTGGTGACTGACTGGTCTAACGTGTGCTCACTGTGCACCTTCTAAAACAAGTGGCAGACCCCATACACCCCTGTCTTCCCAAAATACCAAATATTCATTGGATTTTAAGAGAATAGCAATATTCATTTTGTTATTTTTTTGTTAGACGTATGCAAAATAGTTGCAGTCAAAATAATGTACTAGTAACAAAAGAATGATTTTCTCATGTGAAGGATAAATGCGTGCATACATGTATGTTATTACATGTATGATAATAACATTTTGCTACAACTGAAACAAAACCATTCTTTCTTTGAGTGACGTATTTATTTGTATTAAATTTAATCCCAATTACCTGATGTTGTGGCAGATCACTCGTACGGAAACATTTTGCATTCATTAAAATTCGACCATTTCCCAAAAAGCACTAATCCTCAACACTTTGTTTGCGGTGATATATTTATCGGTTTGAGCGGTCTGCTGCAGATTTTAATCCTCTCCACCTGTTGTAGCTGGCACTGCGGCAGGCATTTTTGTTATAAAACCCCTGGCAAAACTATATGTACTGTTCTCTGGAGGTGTAGAAAGGGGCTCACAGTGTTAGAAATATTTCCTAAGCACACTCCATTGCAAAGACATTGATCATGGCTGCTCCACTCAGAACTTCAAAAGTTTCACCTTTGAGCAGGTTTCTGTGGGTGGTATCTTTATTTGTTGAATTCGGTATTTTGCTTCAAAAAGCTTTGAACCACACTATACCATACATGTACATTACTAATTCCCCCTTTGAAAACTCCAGGAAGTGGAGCAGTGCATAGTGTTCTGTGATAAACATGTTCTGCTTTACTGGTAAAATAGGAACCAGAACCAATGTCTGGGGTGGAAGACCTGAAAAGTGTGCTACATAGGTATAAACTATTGGCTAAACTTGACTGCATACCTTTGTTGCGGTGCTGATATAGCCATAGATTCTTAAAGTGACCATTAACACCAACAAAAAATGAACAGTGACTGGTAATTTGTTATTCCTTGACTAAAAACAACATTTTTAGCTCACCTGGCCTAAAAGGCCTTGTGAGCTTTTCTCATCACTTGGCATCCGTCGTCTGTCGTCCGGCGTCCATAAACTTTTCACATTTTCATCTTCTTCTCTGTAACCGCTGAGCCGGTGTAAACAAAACTTGGCGGGAATGGTCTTTGGGAACAAACGATCCTCATTTTGTTCCCGTCAGATGAAAAACATGGCTTTCAGAGGCATTCTTTGATTCTGATTGATGGATTTTCAAAAATCTTCTCCTCTGAAACTGCCAGGCCAAATGTTTGAAACTTCATATAAATGATGACTGGGACCCCCTCTACCAACGATCCTCATTTATTGTTGATCGGGTTGCAAACATGGCCGCAATTGCAGCTTACAGTTACTATAGAAACCCTATGGGAAATCACATTTTCATCTTCTATGGAACTACTGAGCCAACGTGAACCAAACCTGGCAGGGATGGTCTATGGGAGGCCCTCTACAAACGATCCGCATTTTGTTCCCGTGGGTTGAAAAACATGGCCGTCAGAGGCATTCTTTGATTCTGATTGGTTGATTTTCAAAAATCTTCTCTGAAACTGCCAGGCCAAATGTTTTGATACTTCACATAAATGATGACTGGGACCCCCTCTACCAATGATCCTCATTTAATGTTGATCGGGTTGTAAACATGGCCACAATTGCAGCTTATAGTTACTATAGAAACCCTATGGGAAATCACATTTTCATCTTCTCTGGAATTACTGAGCCGACATGAAAACAAACCTGGCAGGGATAGTCTATGGGAACTCCTCTACAAACGATCCTCATTTTGTTCCCATGCGTTTGAAAACATGGCCGCCAGAGGCATTCTTTGATTCTGATTGGTGGATTTTGAAAAATCTTCTCCTCTGAAACCACAGGGCCAAATGTTTTAATACTTTGCATGGTTGATGACTGGGACCCCTCTACCAAACATTCTCATTTAATGTTGATCGTGTTGCACCCATGGTCACAATTGCGGCTTATAGTTACTATAGAAACCCTATGGGAAATCATATTTTCATTTTCTTATCTGGAACTTTGGAGCCGATGTGAACCAAACCTGACAGGGATAGTCTATGGGAGGTCTTCTACAAATGCTCCTCATTTTTAGCTCAACTTGACAAAGTCAAGCTGAGCTATTGCCATCACTTCTCGTCCGTCGGCGTACATACGTCCACAATTTCCTTTGGCACACCTTACAGGTCGCATTTATGATCAGATCACTTTGAAACTTGGTGTGCTTGTTTGGAGTGACCTCTAGATGGGAGCTATCGATTTTCTTCAATTTCCGTCAAATAATGTTGCCGCAGCCAACGTTTTTAGAACTTAGTTTACTCAGAAGACCTCAATATTTCCCTTTGGCACACTACAGGGCACATTTATGATCGGATTGCTTTGAAACCTGGTATGCTGGTTTTTGGGTGACCTCTAGATGGGAGCTATTGATTTTCTTCAATTTCCGTCAAAAAATGTTGCCATGGCCAACGTTCTTAGAACTTAGTTTAGTCAGAAGACCTCAATATTTCCCTTTGGCACACCCTACAGGGAACATTTATGATAGGATTGCTTTGAAACCTGTCATGCTTGTTTGACGTGACCTCTAGATGGGAGCTATCAATTTTCTTCCATTTCCGTCAAAAAATGTTGCCACGGCCAACTTTCTTAGAACTTAGTTTAGTCAGACCTTGATATTTCCCTTTGGCACACCCTACAGGGCACATTTATTAGTTCAACATGATAAAGTCAAGATGAGCTATTGCCATCACTTCTCGTCCGTCGGCGTACGTATGTATGTATGTATGTTAGTACGTACGTCCACAGTTGTTTCCTTTGGCACACCTCACAGGTCGCATTTTTTTTTCATTTCCTTTAAAAAATTATTGTCGTTTTCACCAGCCTTTGAACTTACTGCATTTGTGTAGCAACTTATCCCTTTTGCACTCTCTGCAGGGTATATTTATGAATTTCCATAGAAAAAAACATTGCCACAAGCAATGACATTCAAACTTAGTGCATTTGTGCATTAACATCTTCCTTTGGCATTCCTCAAAGGGTGCATTCATTATCCGGTTGTTTTATAACTTTGTATGCTTATGCAGGATGACAAAGATAGGAGCTATCGATTTTCTTTTCATTTCCATCAAAGACTGTTGCTAACATTGCATTTGTGCATCAACATTCCTCTTTGACATGGCCTGCAGGCCACATTTATCAGGATTTTTTTTTGAATTTGGTGTGCTCATTGGCCGAGACCTTTAGATAAGAGCTATTGATTAACATTCATTCCTGTGAAAAAAGTTGCCATTTACAATAACCTCTAAACTTACTGCATTTGTGTATCAACATTCTTTCTTTAGCCAGTCTTACAGTTTACATTTATAAATTCAAGGATTACTCTTGACGTTGTGCACACACAATGCTGTTACGTTCAAATTTCACCAAATAACATTGGTACCAATGATCTTCAATTTTGCCATTTCACTTATAACTTACCAAGTTCAAGTTTGTCAAGTTGAGCTACAGTGTCATTGACACTTTCATTGTTACCGTGCATTGAAAAACATGGCTGCCAGAAGCATTTTTAGCTCAGCTTTGACGTAAGTCAAATTTGAGCTTATGCCATGGCCAGTCACCTGTCCGTCAACAATACAATTCGGCTCGGGCTAGAGGCCGTATTTATGAACCGATCGATCTTTACGAAAATTCTTGGGTACCTTTGTTATGACCGAGGGACGAGAACAAGTGTTTTTGGGTTCGATCCAAAATTCAAGTTGGCCGCTGGCAGCCATTTTGTACAAAATTAGGTGCAATCAGATATTTTTATACTGTACCAATGACCCAGACATAGCTGGTGCTAACTCTTAAAATATAGGGCCAAACACAAATTTTGCCCCCCAATCCCCAAAATTTGCATCTAAAACCAAAGAAAACATGTCCTGAATGGCCCTCCACACTTCACCTCCACTGCGCATGCGCAGTGTCAAGGACATTCCGAAATTGGCACCATTAATCATTCTAAGTTTGGCCCTTCATCAGTTAACATCTGACTGATCTTTGAGCTTGTAAATCTCAGTTTAAATGATGCCAGACACATAAATATTAGTGAAATGGTGATTCTAAGGAGGATAGAGAAGGAGGAGAGGAAAAATGTGTGACAGAATGTTATCAGGGCTGTAACTTAAAATTTTTTAATGAAATTATGTTAAGTTACCTATTTTCGAGGCAGCAGCCATTTGTTGTCATTCTGGTTATTTAGTTACACTGATTTTTCAGTGTTTTCCTCTCTCCCTTTCCTTTAAGTCCCCTCTTGTTATTCTCCCATGCTTTTGGCATAGTTTCTGTAATTATTATTACTAAAATTTCTTGGGAGTTTTAGCTGAATAACAGAATGAATTCTGTTCTTTTCCCCATGTTTACGTCTTCACCTACGGGTGGTTAGGCGTTGTGTTCTGCATCTACCATCTGATGTTCTGCAGTTTCTTCCCTGGAAGTCTCTGTTTTGCATCAGATAGTGTATTTTTGGTAACTGATTGCGGGCCTAGGTGCCTGGAGTCTTATTTTAGTGTTTTTACACTCATTGTTTACATTTTCTGTGTGAGGGGGGGATTTCTTGAAAATAATATCTTGATGTTATTTTAATCATAACTAGATACATTATTATTGTTCGTAAGTGTTGAATAAATTGTTTAAAATATTTTTAAAATTTTTGTCCACACTTAGGCTTGGGATCCATTGGGGCTCAACGTTACTTTTCAGAAACTTGGGCTGTTCTGAAAAAATATTTTTTCAAAATATTTTGATTTCAATTATTTTTTCTATATTAATGGATCATATTATTATTATGTATTTTGATTGTCAGGGGTTGGTGCGAGTACCAGGACTTTGTTTTCTTTTCACATTGAAAGGATTTTGATCAATTGTAATAAGGGGAAGTCTTCCTCTGACTTTTATAATCATTCTATATGTGGTCAGTGTACTTGCATTAACTCCTGTTCTGTATCGTATGATTTCGATGACAACATGGGAAGCATATGTCACGGTATGTTAGTGGGGAATTGGACACTCCGGTCCTTTCCCCGCAGGGTCACTCTACTTTATCAATTTCTGTTTCAGACGATCAAGATTAGGGTGATGTATCTGTGATGTCTTCCAACAGTGTGCCTCCGTCGTCACAATTAATGAAGGGCTAGCGGAAAAGTGCTCATGTAAATACGCCAATTGCCTAAGAGGACCCTAGTAGGTTCGACGGCCTTTGACGTCCGCTAGCTCGCCGGTGTAGCGTCCATTCATCGAATGGTTCGGCAGCCGGGTTCGTCCGTTGCGGTCTAGAAGGAGTTTTGGGGTGATGCGAGCACTATAAATCAACCAAATGCACACCCAGTGACGGCGGATTAGAGGGAGAACGGAGGAAGCCTTTTAGTCCGGTTCATAGCTCGTTCTGGTCCATCCGGACGGCGAGCGAGAGAGGCCCCTCTCTCGTACAACAACATCTGGCCCCAGATGTTGTGGTACAAAATGTTTCGCATTCGGAGCATACGTCCGTCGCTCGGGACGCTCCGACATATAGGCAGTCTGGAGTAGACTGTCAATAAGGCTTCCTCATTCTCATGTTAGCGCACACGACCGCTCTTGGCTACGTGACCTCGGATATCCAGTCAGCTTCGCCAGTCAGAGAATCATCGGCGACCAGGTCACACCATCCGGTAGCAAGGGACACGAGGCCTGCAGACTCTGGACGTTCGCATAGGAAAGTGTGCGGGAGTTAACGTACACGGAGCTTCCGGCGGCAATGCATCGTAAGACCGCTACTGCACAGGCCTCGGGAACGGACGTGCTTTCCTAAATAGCACAGCTTATCGCAGCATCCCAGCATCAACTGAATCTGTCGCATATTTTTTATCCGACGATGCTGGGTCGGGATGCTCCGCGGAAGCAGGTACGGACGTCCGAAAATTTCATCCGGTCCGACGGGATACCGAAAGGGATTCGGAGGATTTCGAGCTTTCCCTTTCGGAACAACATATGCTGTTGTGTATGTCATCTGACTTGATCTTCTACAGCTTCTTTCGTCGGACCAGAATGCTGCGATGCCGGATAAGAAACTGATAGCGTCGGTGGACTTAGAAATTTTTGGTTCGGTTCAGGGACATCGTCCCTCAGTTCCGACATAGTCCAATAATGTCACACAAACTTTCGAATTATTGAACGACGCTATATATATTATTATTATATGCTTGCTATTACCAAGCATTTCTGGTTTCTTGTTCGCAAAGTTACGGAGATGTCTTTCAAAAGTGTGCCTCTGTCGTCATAGTTAATGAAGAGCTAGCGGCAATAAGTGCTCATGGAATATGTCTATCGCCTAAGAGGTCCCTTGTAGGATCTACGGAGTGACATTCGCTAGTTCACCCGGTGTAGCGTACATTCATCGAATGGTTCGGCTGCCGGGTTCGTCCGTTGCGGTCTAGGAAGGAGATTTGGGTGATGCGAGCACTATAATTACTTTAGTACTCACCCAGTGATGGCGGATTGAGGACAGATCGGAGGAAGCCTGTTAGTCCGGTTCCTGGCTTGTCCAGGTCCGTCCAGGCTGTGAGCGAGAGAGGTCCCTCTCTCTTCCAACAACATAGGGGACCGCATGTTGTGGTTCAGATATTTTACATTCGGAGCATATGTCTGTCGGTCGGGATGCTCCGTTATATTGACAGTCCGAGAGACTGTCGATAATGCTTCCTCATCCTCACAGCAGGGCACATGACCGCACATTGGCTACGTGACCTCGAGTATCTGATCAGTTTCGTCATTCAGTGATTCCACGGCGAATAGGTCACGCCATCCGGTAGCCAAGGGACACGAGGCCTATACACTCCGTTCGCTCGCATATTAGTAGTATGCACGGGGTAACGATCACGGAGCTTCTAGTGGCAATGCATTGTAGGACCGCTTCTCCACAGGCCTCAGTGACGGACGTGCTATCCGAGTTAGCACAGTTTTTTTCGCAGCATCCCAGCAATCGACAGTTTCTTAGTCGAATCAGGAATTATCTGACGGCTCTGGGTCGGTGCGGTCCGCGGTTGCATCAGGTACGGACGACCGAACGCTTTTATAGGGTCCGACAGGATGGCGAAAGGGATTCGGAAGATTTCGTGTTTTCCCTTTCGTAGCATCGGAAGCTGCCATTCATATCTTCTGGCATTATCTTCCAGTGATTGTTATTTCGGACTACATTGCTGCGATGTTGGATAAGAGACTTATAGCGTCATTGGACACGGAATTTTGGATTGGTTCAGGGACATTGTCCCTGACTTACCGACACAGTCCAATAATGTCATTAGAACAGGTGTATTATTTATCGATGCTATATATGCATATAAGCCTGCTACCAAGCATGATAGTTTAATAATAATAATAATGATAATAATTTATTTTGGCAGAGCAGGGCATACCGAGAGTTCATATGCGTCTAGACGGCGTGGTTAAAGACTGGAAATATTCTTTTTCGCCGTCTATGTCTTTTCCAACCACAATGTTGGAAACGACAATGATGTCTAGTAGACTTAACTTAGACGCTTTATCATACGTAATCCACCTTACTGAGGCGTTATCATTACGTCTTCAAGAAAAGAATTACAGGATATTATCCTCAATGTGATTTCTTTTTTGTTCACGTATAACTCCGCCCTTCAGTGGCTGATTGGTGTTGGTTAGACGTGACGCAGCCCTAGCTACATCCACGCGCGTGGAAGTAAGGTGAAGAACTCTCTCAGAGTCGCTTCGTTCTTGGAGAAGCTTCTCTTAGACGGCAACTTTTCAGCAATCCATGAATTGCTCGATTTACACGTTCTCTTGTCTATCTAGTGTTGCAAGAGATTCAGACTGGGGCAAACATTCGGTGGTTGACTCAGAGAGTGCCACTGCAGTTGCCGGATCCGAGTGTTATAATTATGACGGTTGCCAGTCAAACAGGTTGGGATATAATTTTGATCCCAACGGATTCGAAGTGCCAGGGTCTTTGGGTTCCGCAGTCTCTAAGCAAGCACTTACCTTCCACGGAATAATGTTTTTGAGGCTTGCTTTATGTCATTGGATGAACATTATTCAGAAACGCATGTTCAAATCCTGTCCGTTAATTCGACAGTAGTGGCGTATCTCCGGAACCAGGGAGGCACTCATTCGTTTCCGTTATTCAATTTAATGGAAAGAATCCTTCTGTTTGTTATAGTACACCAAGTTCTGTTTCGGTCCGTCATATTCCGGGTCGTCTGATTGTTTTACCGGACTCCCGTTCACTTATGAGTCGCTTGTTGCCGTCAGAATGGACTCTCAACAAACAAGTATTCAATCAGATTTGCTATCAATGGGAGCGCCCAATGATAATTTATTTACGACACAGCTTGCTAATCAATTGCAGACGTATGTGTTTGCTTGTCCGGATCTCTGAGCTAATGTTGTTAACGCTCTATTGATCTAATAGGACGGAATGATAGGATATGCGTATCCTCCGGGGCTGTTGTTTCAGCAGGTATTGCTAAGATAAACAACCACAATACAGTTCTGTTGATAGCATCTCTGTCTTCACAGAGACCGTGGGTAAATTTACTCTGATGTCTACTGTGGGACTTAACGCGAAATCTTCCTTAATGAGAGGATCTTTTTCGCTGGGTAAAATCATGTCATCTTTATCACAACCTGCAAGATCGCAACCTTCACGTATTCAGTTGTGTGGTCCATATTGCATTGTAAGCATTGTACTGGACGAGCTTTGGACGTGATTTCTTTCTATAGGAGATCCTCTTCTTCGCTATTCTATGCGGCTAAAGTGGAGGCTCTTACGTCGTTGGTGTAGGGATCACTATGTTCATATTGTTGATCCCTCCATACTACTCATTGCAACTTTTTAATATACTTGTTTGACAAGATCTACTGCAGCCTGTTATTATTAAGGTTATAGGTTTATGTTACCTCATACCTATGCACTCTATGATAGTTTACAATTGAGTCTTATGTCTCTTTATCTAAGTCAGTTAGTAACTTTTTGATAAATAGACTTAGAATCATTAGATTAAATTCCTATATGGAATTTAACTTCGGTTCTTATTTAGCTAAGTAATCATTTGAGCCTCTGGAAACAGTAGTTTTCAAATTCTGACCTTTTAGACAGTAATTCTGTTGGCTTCTCTTTTACTGAAGAGTCAGTGAGTTTCATGCACTATCGGTGGATGATTTTCACTTTCGTAGTTTCGGAATCACTACTTCCTTTACTATTTAGGTTGGATTTTTGCATAAGAGTTCGGCTCCTAATATCCGGAACCTATTGTTATTAAGGTCCTTCCGTCTTCGTACGGGCATAGGCCTTTACTCTGTCCGGTTAGAGTTTATGTATTTATAAACAGATATCTGTTTATTACTACGGGCGTAAACTTCTTCTGTCTTTGATGCCTATTAGAAGGACGTTACGCTCCATTCTATTGCTAATGGCTTCAATTAACTATCGATACTGCTTATGGTTTATCTTTGACTCAGCAGTTGTGTTTGAGATTTCGGCTCATGAAGTAAGAGTTCTTCTACATCTTAGGCTTACATTAATAGTGTCGCTATTATAGATTTTTGAAGGCTGCTCATTGCGCTCAGCCATCCACATTCATGAATTTTTTGTCTCAGAAATATTGAGTCCATTTCTGGAGGCCTCTATTGTTAGGTCTATTATCTACTGCTCAGAATGTCATTCACTTAACAGTTGCTACTATAGCTAGGTAGGCTGTCTGTTTCGGCAGTGACTCCGTTCTGCTGCCCTCTTCGCTCTGGGCTATTTGACCCAGGGCAAGAAAAAGGGGGGGGGGGGGGGGGTGGGGGAGGGTGTTCCCTTGGGTCACCTGTTTTACTATGAAAACAAGGGGATACCTCCTCCGGAGTTAGTAATTCTGAGCTGTTATTGGGATGGTTGTTTAGTGAGAAGTTTATGTTTTAAAAATTCATTCAAGTCTTAGTTTTTAAAGTATAGCTTTTGAATATAGCATGTGTCAACGGACATGATTATGCAATCCTCAGACACTTTTAAGGAGTATAAAGAGTCTCTATTCTCTAGACTTACTTTATTTATTGGCTTACTTTAAAAATTATTAGTATAAGGATTATACTAGATATTAATAGAGTACATGGATGTATGATGCTCAATTTTGGAAGGTGTTGTATCTTTCTAATTTATCATAAATAAGAAAGATACATGTAAGGCCTATTACTTCTTTTTCCCTATAGGGGATGACTCTATTTTATATTATTGAGCGTATTCCATCTTGCTCTATGTCCTTGGCCCTCCAGCCTTTTTACTATTCAGCTATGTCTGGGTCATTGGTACAGTATAAAAATGTTAAAAAATTTATAGTAATTTATATATTTTTTATACTTACCAATGACCCAGTCGGGGATGGCCCTCCCAGGAATTGGGAACTCTTACCTCCCCGCTGAGTACATAGCGCTTACCAGGCACTGGTTATTAGAATGATAAATGGCGCCAATTTCGGAATGTCCTTGACACTGCGCATGCGCAGTGGAGGTGAAGTGTGGAGGGCCATTCAGGACATGTTTTCTTTGGTTTTAGATGCAAATTTTGGGGATTGGGGGGCAAAATTTGTGTTTGGCCCTATATTTTAAGAGTTAGCACCAGCTATGTCTGGGTCATTGGTAAGTATAAAAAATATATAAATTACTATAAATTTTTTAACTTTTGCGCAAAACTTCCATATGAAAGCTCTGATTTGAATAATTTTATGTATGAATGTTTAGTACCATGGGATACATCACATATAATACAGGTTTTTTTCTTGTGCGTAAATTATGCAAATTAGATGAACTTTTATATATTTAGTGTTACTTTCAGCACTGTAAGTGCAAATGCCAATACGGCTCGGGCTAGAGGCCGTATTTATGAACCGATCTTTACCAAACTTCTGGGGTACCTTTGGTATCACTGTGGGACGAGAACAAGTGTTTTTGGGTCCGGTCCGAAATTCAAGATGGCCGATGGCAGCCATTTTGTACAAAATTAGGTGCAATCAGATTTGTATGAAAGCGCTGATTTAAATAATTTTTTGTGTGAATGTTTAGTACCATGGGATTATACATCACATATAATACGGGGTTTTTTCTCGTGCAGAAATTATGCAGATTAGATGAACTTTGATTTTTTCAGTGCTACTTACACACAGTAAGTACACGTCAATATGACTCGGGCTAGAGTCTGTATTTGGGTACCTTTGTTATCACCTTGGGATGAGAATGAGTGTTTCTGGGTGCGGTCCAAAATTCAAGATGGCTGCCAGTGGCCATTTTGTACCAAAATTAGGTCTAATCAGTTTTTTGTACACAACTTCTATACGGCTCAGGCTAGAGGCCGTATTTATGAACCGATCTTTACAAAACTTCTTGGGTACCTTTGCTATCACCGTGGGATGAGAACGAGTGTTTTTGGGTGTGATCCGAAATTCAAGATGGCCACCAGCAGCCATCTTGTACCAAAATTAGTGCAATCAGTTTTTTGTACAGAACTTCTGTATGAAAGTTCTGATTTGAAATAATTTTTGTATGAATGTTTAGTAACATGGAATACATCACATAGAGTACAGGTTTTTTTCTCGTGCAGAAATTGTGCAAATTAGATGAACTTTGATTTATTCAGTGCTACTTGTACACAGTAAGTGCACTCGGGCTGGAGGCTGTATTTATGAACCGATCTTCACAAAGCTTCTTGGGTACCTTTGTTATCACCTTGGGACGTTAACGAGTGTTTCTGGGTGCTGTCCAAAATTCAAGATGGCTGCCAGTGGCCATTTTGTACCGAAATTAGGTCCATTGTACCAAAATTAGGTCCAATCAGTTTTTTGTCACAACTTCTATACGGCTCGTATTTGTGAACTGATCTTCACAAAACTTCTTGGGTACCTTTGTTATCACCTTGGGACAGGAACGAGTGTGTTTTGGGGTGCCTTTGTTATCACTGTGCTATGAGAACAAATATTTTGGGGTTCAGTCTGACCCAGTCTGGGACTCAAAGATTTCTTTTCTAGTTTAGCATCTGACTGTCACCCACCTTTACAATACTTTACCTATACATTTGTTACAGGCTACGGTTAGTATTTATGTACAGACCGTTACAATACTTTATATGTACCGTTGTTATCAGGTCATTACCTAGATGTTTGTCATTGCTGTGTCACATACTATACATGTACATGTACATGTCTTAAGTTGAGCTACAGTGTCATTGACACATTCATTTTGATTCCAATTGGTGGATTTTCAAAAATCTTCTCCTCTGAAACCACAGGGTCAAATGTTTTGAAACTTTGCATGGTTGATGACTGGGATACCCTCTACAAATGATCCTCATTTAATCTTGACCGCGTTGCGCAACCATAGCCACAATTGCAGCTTATAGTTACTATAGAAACTCTATGGGTAATCACATCTTCATCTTCTTCTCTGGAACTACTGAGCCGACATGAACCAAACTTTGCAGGAATGGTCTCTAGGTGGCCCTCTACAAACAATCCTCTTTTTGTTCCCATTGGTGGGAAAATATGGCCACCAAAGACATTCTCTGATTCTGACTGATGGATTTTGCAAAAATCTTCCCCTCTGAAACTATAAAGTCAAATTTTTTTAAACTTCACATGATTGAGGACTGGTACACCTACCCATGATCCTCATGTAATGTTGATGTAATTTTGCAAACATGGCCACAATTGCAGCTCATAGTTACCATGGAAAACCTATGGGAAATCGCATTTTTATATGTAGTTCCAGGTGAGCGATTACAGGCTCTTTAGAGCCTCTAGTTTATATAATTTTTTGGGTTAAAATTTAATTTAGTTTTGTTTAAATTTATTTTTAAACCAAAAGATTGTGAATGGAGAGAAGTTATTACTCTGAGCTTGTGCATATAAAGTTACAATATAAGGTTTCAAATGATAAGTGATCATTCAAAATCAACAGCAAAGAATCAGTTAAAACCCAGAAATGTGAAGAATTTGTAACATTTGCTATACATCATTTATGGTACAGCTCTTCATGTACTCAAATACAAATATGTGGCATGCAGTTAGAGAGGGAAAACCACTGTTAATTACTTGTTGATAAACTCATATGGTCACAGTGTCTAAGCTTGAAGCTGTGATATCATGTGCATGTAATTTTAATGAATGAATCAGCAGTGCATAGACACTTTAACTGATGAATCAGTTTATTCTATAATTTTCTCATTTCACTTGCAGATAGATGTACATGTACATTGTATTTGACTGAACAAGAATGTGAAAGTAGCTGAAACTTCCTTTTTCACTGTGTTTAAAAATATTTTGATGTTTCTTTACAGGTGTATAGTATCCCAATGCTACATCATATTGTCAGGTAGAACCTGCAATTCCAACTTCTACGGGTAGAATCTCAGATTCTACCAGATTCCAGTTTCTACCATGACATGTTTATTATACCCCCGCTTCGAAGAAGTGGGGGCTATATAGGAATCGCCCTGTACGTCCGTCCGTCCGTCCGTCCGTCTGTCTCTCCATCCATCCGTCTGTACGTCCGTCCGTACGTCTTTCCGGACATGAAATTCTTGTGTGTGCAACTCCTCCTACATTTATCAATCAATTTGGACAAAACCTTTCAGACATCATCACTACTAAGTGAACATGCGCATATTCCAAGATTTTTGATCTGCAACAATTTTAACCAGGTTATCTCCCTTTGACTTAGATTTATTGTGTCTTTCCATCCGAACAAATTCTTGTGTGCGCAACTCCTCCTACATTAATGAACCGATTTTGATGAAACCTTTCAAACATCATCTCTACTAAGTGAACATGTGCATATTCCAAACTTTTTAATCTGCGACAATTTTAACCAGGTTATCTCTCTTGAACTTTGATTTAATATGGGTTTCTACATGAAATTCTTGTGTGCGCAACTCCTCCTACATTTATCAATCAATTTGGACGAAAGTTTACAGACATCATCACTACTAAGTGAACATGCGCATATTCCAAAATTTTTGAGCTGTGGCAATTTTAACTAGGTTATCTCCCTTTAACTTAGATTTATTATGGGTTTCTACATGAAATTCTTGTGCGTGCAACTCCTCCTACATTTATCAATCAATTTTGACGAAACCTTTCAAACATTATCACAACTAAGTGAACATACGCATATTCCCAAATTTTTGATCTGCGACAATTTTAACCAGGTTATCTCCCTTTAACTTGGATTTATTATGGGTTTTCAAATGGGATTCTTGTGTGTGCAACTCCTCCTACATTAATGAACCGATTTTGAATACATGTTGCACATTGTAAATGTGTTTTTCCAAATGTAAACCATATATGTGTGGGCTCTTTAAGTATTCAGTGCTGTTCTGTGGAAGGCCACATGCAAATACAAATTTCAACAACATAAAATGATCTTTATGTATACATTTCCTTATGGCCTTCGCCTACATGATCAGAAGTGCATTCCTCTAAAAACCCAAAGCGGGGGTATTAATCACCTTCAGTGATAGTTCTAGTTTCTTCTGTAAATCTTGACAGAGATGGCAGGACTAAAATAAAAATGGGGCTGATAGAGCTGGGAAGATTTTATTTTTCATATTTGGTTTCGATTCTGTTTTCTGAAAAATTTGCAGAAGTGTGTATGACCTCACTCACCATAAAAAGCCATGTCTATACATATACTGAGTCGAAAAAGAAAGTTTAATAGAAACAAATGTAAAAAAAATAGCATAAAGGATGAAATATAATAGTTCTAATGTTGCATGTTTGTGGACAAGAAGTCATGCAAAGAGTTTAATAACATGTTGTTTAGGCTGAAATCAATGGAGATACATGTACTTATATACTGAGTCAAAAAAGAAAGTATAACAAACTTTGAGGAGCAATTTTTTTTAGTATTGTCGACATTAATCCTAAACAAATTATTGTAAATTCATATTGGAGTCTAGTGTACACGGCTCAGGCTAGAGGCCGTATTTATGAACCGATCTTTACGAAACTTCTTGAGTACCTTTGTTATCAGCGAGGGACGAGAACCACAGGCACTCGACGTATTATCAGATTTTATCAATTTTAATAAAATATATATTATCAATACTAAAAAAAGTAAAGGTATGACACTTCCCAGATCGAAATTTTCAACAATCTATCAAATAGCGAATACCTCGTCGATCTCGCTCAAATAAACGGCAAAATGTCATGTAATTCGCGGAGCCACTCAGATTTCGAGCCCAAGGTTGACGAAATTGGACTTATATTCGCATTTACTTCACTTTTTATCGACTGACACGACGGAGACGTCTATCCACGACTGTTCAATTCCGGTACACAAGCAAATTGAAGCAATGAATGCAATGGCACGCATTCATTGATCGTCTACTTATAGCCACAACTGCGGGAGATTCAAAAGTCTGTTTTTGTTTCACTCAATACAACACAAGACGACACAACAACATAACTTCAATCAAAATATTTTATTCGATTGAAAAACAATGACAAAACCCATAATGATGATGTCATGGTAACATAACATATACAGTTATTTAAAATTAACATTACTAGTCATGCTTTTGATATTTTAATTTGGGTGTTGTGGGGATGGGAGGGTAGGGGAGGGCATGGTCGTGTGTCATCCACATGCAAACTACAAAAAATCCTCAATCGAATCCGATAGACAGAATTGGAAATTCACTTAGTTTCTATTTTCATAGTTACTATCACCATAAATAAATGTAGTTTACATGGGAAGTGAAAATTTGGAGGGAGTGGGGGGGGGGGGGGAGGGGGCATTTTGTGTTCTCCTTCACCCTTCCCACCCCAAACACAGGCACTGATATTTCTAAAACTCTTGGAGAGAGATTATCAGAAACCAGAACAAAGTGGGCAGATCATAATGCCGGTTAATCACAACAGAATTTTAGTAACATTTTTCCTTGGTTGATTATTGCATTACTTGACATAATTCTCTAGCAATGAGATCAAGGACTGGAATTATCAACACAGGAGAATGGGATCAAAGGGGGGGGGGGGGGAGGGCATCTTTTTCCAAAGGTATGTTATCTCGTGGACATAATTATGGCCGGTGGTTATCTGTGCCAAATAGCAATTGATGGTGGACACTTTACCCTTGCCCAAGAATTAAGCAAACTGCATTCTTTGACATATTGGAATATAAATTTCCCTGGGGAGGCCCTCATATCCTCATGAAAGTGGGCCCAGAGAGAGGAAATTAGGGTACCAGGGCTTATTCTATGACCGGCCACCTTTCCAAAGTTCCTGGATATTCATGGTGATGCTGAAATCACAAGCAATGATGGGTGGGGGGGGGGTAATCAGGTGATAGTGGCCTTTTTAACTTCACAAGTAAATCTTCAGTCACTTTACAAATCTGACCCTAAGTTCATGTATTGTTTTTATAAATGCCTCTGAAAATAAAGTAAAAACCAAGAGAAAAAATTTTGTTTAGACTGATATAATGAAACTTGATTCAATTTAATTTCTTATCCCCTGCACATGATAAAATTATTTAATTGGTCCAGTGCTGTTTTTTTCAATTTCGAATGATGTTTTGAGACATGACATTTTTTTTCTCTGAAAAAGTTCACTCGAACAATTATGTCGTTTTTTTCTGTAAATATTTATTATTTCAAATAGTTTCTTTTCATTTATTGGAGAGTGTCCATTGGCACTGCCCAATAATCGAAAATAAAATATTTCATTCGAATACACTTTCTATTATTTCCGAAAAATAGCGACACCTTACAGGGATTGCAAAGCCACTATAGTGACTTTCAGCACTTTTCAGTAAGGCCATGATCTAGTGGCTTTCAGCACTCAGCCAGTTGACTGATTGAGTGCAAGAAGCCACTATCAGGGCTCTACTGAAAAGTACTGAAGGCCTCTTTTGTGGCTTTATAATGTTTGGACCAATTTGTTTCTGTCTCAGCAGAAGAAAAATTTATTAATATGAAAATATTTTGTTACAATTTATTGGAGAGCACCAACAGTCACTTTCTAATAAATTGCAACAAAACAATTATTTATGAGCAATATCGTGCTAAACTAAGGCTTCTTTTGCTGGTAGTGTGATTGACATCTTTGAAAGGGGTGGGCAGTTGTCTGGGCCATTTTTCAGATACCTATTACAGTGTTTAAGGAATGAGGTTTGCATGACAAAAGTCTCCAAAGCAACAACAATGTGGACAAAAAAGTCAAGGCAAGAAACCCTGACATCCATTTTTCAGAAATTATAAAAGGGAAATTGGAAACAGCTGGTTGCAGCATGAGATAATTCCTACATTTCGCATCATTTCTTGGGAATCTCTTTCCGAGAGTTACCCAAAAAATGATGTGAAGGTTGGAATTAATTATTATCACTAAAGAGAGAAAAACCCAAGAGATATTTTCACCCTACAATTTACTTCTAACACAAATAAATAAATTGATCTTTTGTCAATTTGTCATGGGGATTTTTTGGTTTATAGAATTTTTAGTGCTGTGAGACATTTTTTCCATTGCCCTCCCACCCTCTCCCCTTTTTCAAGTGGACTTTTGACAGAAATGTAAAGTTTATAGAGTGCTGCCATTACCCTTTTCAAGAGAGAGAGAGGGATAACTCTTTCCATACTTTTCCCGAATAAATGAAGAATTCCATTATTTGCTTTCAAATCAGGGCTTATGACCAATATTGGAAAGAACTTGATCAGCTTCTTCTAAAGAGGGACAATAAGAACTATTTTATGAAACAAAAACTGAAAATATATAAAAGTTTGAATGATAAATAGCCCATGTTGCATTTTTAAGTCAATTTTATTCTTTCATGTTTTTCTGACTGTATTCTACAAGCATCATTGATTGGGAGGGGCCCAAGAAACAAACATTTTGGTCAAAACTGTTCAAACTTTTGAAGAAATCTTTGAAATATAGGTTGACACCAGTAATTATAATGCTTATGTAATCTATTCACACCAATGACAATTAATCCACATCAAAGACATTTCATTCCACACCAGACTCAAAGGACTCCACTCTACATGTACAGCAACTTACAAAACTAGTTGCAAATGCAAACATGTGGAATTCCTTGTATGAAATATCTTTCTGATATGGTTCCTCTTCATTAATACCACCATTCCCTGACAGCTAGTCTCGGGAAGCTCTTACTTATTACTTACCAAGATTTAGTGTCATAATCTGGTATTTAAGAGAAAGAGAGATCATTCGCAATAGCTTATAATTAATTATTTTAAGTGGTAGCCAGAAAATGTTCATGAACATTCAAATCTTGGAAAAAATGTCCAATGGAATCATATAATCACAAATTATAGCAGCTGGAAAAATGAACTGAACACTTTAAACAGTGTTTTCATTCAAATTAATATGATCAATTTGTAATATTTGTATAAAGCTTTCCAAGAAAGGATTTTAGGTATGGATAGGTTAGGACAACAGATTAAAAAGATTCAATCCCCACGCAGCAAAACTCTCCGCTGGTATATCCCCTTCCCGTATACAAACTATAGGATAAGTATGAAACTTTTGATTTTCTTTTGTTATACAGCATGTAAACTGAACATTTTTAAACAGAAAAACTGGAAATAAGATGCTGGATAGATAACCACATTAAAAATTTTGATCTCATTTTTTCCTTATTACAAATATTATTTCAACCGTGACATCATTTCTTTGGAAGCTCTCTTCAAGAGCTTCCCAGGAAATGCTGTCAAGGATTGGAATTATAAACAAGGGAAAAATGTAATGGAAATTTTCTTGTGATTAATAAGCTGTAAAGTTGCTTGGTCTTTTTTGAAGAGCAATAATTAGTTAGTGGGTGGAAATACTACACCTCCCCACAATTTCCACTACACACACATATATTTATTTATTATTTATTAGCTCACCTGACTGGAAGTCTGGGTGAGCTTTTCTTATCACTCTTCGTCCATCTGTCGACTGTCCGTCCGTCGTCATCCATCGTCCTGCGTGAAGGTGATGTTTGAGCCTCTTTCTCCTAAACCACTGGCCACATTTTAATTAAATTTCATGTAAGTAGTGGTTATATAGGGGCATTTTGATTTTTATCCAAATTGGGTTTCAGCTCAGGTGTGGGGAAAAAATGGCCAATTTTTTTGAAAATCTTCTTCTAATGAACCACCAGTAGCAGAGACTTGATATGTGGTATACAGAGTCCTTTTGAGGTTTAGAATCAAGTTTGTTCAAGAGAAGTTTGTCGGGCATTATTTGCCTTCGTTATGGGAGGGGCAAAAATTTTGGCCACGCCTAAAATTTCTATTTTCTGAACCGTGAGGTCGATTTGAACCAGATTTGATATGAGATGATAATGGGTCATAAGTAGTTGATTGATGTATAAAGCTTACTTTTATCCAGTAGAATAGAATGGTTAAAAAAAGTCCCTATCGGTTTGATCACATGGTACTTTTTTCAGGACTTTGAAAAAGTGCTGAGCCAGCACTTTTTAACTTTTTAACACTGTAGGCAATGGGAAAAAGATTAAAAAATCTTCTCCAGATCCAGCCGGCAGAATCTTTTCATATTTGGTATGCAACATTGTGTGGTGGATCTGATTCAAGTTTGTTCAAATCGGCTCCCTAGATTCATATTTGGGCTCACTATAGAAGCTCGAATTCGAACTTAGTGCATTTCAGGCAAATTTCTTCAAAAATCTTCTTCTCCAGATCCAGCAGGCAGAATCTTTTGATATTTGGTATGGAACATTGTGGGGTGAATCTGATTCAAGTTTGTTCAAATCGGCTCCCTAGATTCATATTTGAGCTCACTATAGAAGCCCGAATTCGAACTTAGTGCATTTCAGGCAAATTTCTTAAAAAATCTTCTCCAGATCCAGCAGGCAGAATCTTTTCATATTTGGTATGCAACATTGTGGGGTGGATCTGATTCAAGTTTGTTCAAATCGGCCCCCTGGGTTTATATTTGAGCTCAGTTCAGGAGCCGAAATTTGAACTTAGTGCATTTCAGGCAAATTTCTTAAAAAATCTTCTTCTCCAGATCCAGCAGGCAGAATCTTTTGATATTTGGTATGCAACATTGTGAGGTGGATCTGATTCCATTTGTTCAAATTGGCCCCCTGGATTCATATTTGGGCTCACTATAGAAGCCCGAATTCGAACTTAGTGCATTTCAGGCAAATTTCTTCAAAAATTCTCTTCTCCAGATCCAGCAGGCAGAATCTTTTAACATTTGGCATACAACATTGTGGGGTGGATCTGATTCAAGTTTGTTCAAATCGGCCCCCTGGGTTTATATTTGGGCTCAGTATAGGACCCCAAATTTGAACTTAGTGCATTTCAGGCAAATTTCTTTGAAAATCTTCTTCTGAAGATCCAGCAGGCAGAATCTTTTGATATTGGGTATGCACCGTGCTTAGGGGGGGTGAGATTCAAGTTTGTTCAAGCCAAGTCCCTGGGTTCATATTGGGCTCAGTGTGGTAGCTCGAATTATAACTTCGTTCAAAATGAGGAATTGTCTTTAAAAATCTTCTTCAGATCCAGCAGTTGGAATGTTTTGATATTTGGTATGCAGCATCCTTAGGGGGGTGAGATTCAAGTTTGTTCAGCCATGTCCCTAGGTCCATATTTGGACTCACTGTGGGAGCTCGAATTGTAACTTAGTTCAAAATGAGGAATTTTCTTTAAAAATCTTCTTCAGATCCAGCAGTCAGAATGTTTTGATATTTGGTGTGCAGCGTCCTTAAGGGGGGTGAGATTCAAGTTTGTTAAATCCAAGTCTCTGGGTTCATATATAGGCTCCCTGTGGGAGCCCGAATTATAACTTAGTTCAATATGAGGAATATTCTTTAAAATCTTTTTTTTTTTTAGATCCACTGGTCAGAATCTTTGGATATTTGATATAAGCTTTTCTTAGGAGGTCAGATGCAACTTGTTGAAATCAATTCTCTGGATTGATATTTAGGCTACCATGTCAGATGAGCGCCCTCAGGCCCCTTGGGGCCTCATGTTTATTGGTATTTAAGATCACATATTTCTGCACAATGGCTAATCATGACCTCGACAGTTTTATGGGTGGAGGAAGCCGGAGTACCCGGAGAGAACCACCGAGCAACGGCGAGCAACTGTCAGTTCCCCAACATACGAACTCCACACTAGCAGGGGGTGTCTTCCCACTAGACCAATTCCCTTTAGACCAATTCCCTTTAGGTCAATTCCCAAAAGACCAATTCCCCTCAGACCAACTACATACTGTTATTGATTAAGGGTTGATTAAGGATAATTAAGAAAACATTTATTTACTGATAAGCACTTTATTTGATAAAAAAATATTTATACGCATAACCAAAAATATTGGTTTATAACATTTCAGTTTATAAAATACATGTATCAACAAGCCAGAAAATAAGCAGACTATCATCTGAAAAATGAGGTTCCCAGAGGGTGAATTTGGTGATGCTACCCTGCACAGCAGGGTAGCATCACTAAATTTACCCTCTGTGAACCTCAATCTGAATTAAGGGCTCAAACATAAACAGAAAGAGGTACCCAGAGGATAACCTGACCCACTGTATGGAATAGCATCAGCAAATTCCCCCTCTGGGGACCTCATTCTACAACTGACAGACTGCTTATTTTCAGGCTTGAATATCAATAACAATGAATACATTTATAAATATTTATAAATATATCAAATTATTGATATAGAATTATTTTAAAAGTAGAACGCATGAGTTGGTCTAAGGGGAATTTGTCTTTTGGGAATTGGTCTAGTGGGAATGAACCAAGCAGGGTTAGCATTGGTTGAAGACAGGTGCACCATCGACGTGCAGTACACCTTCTTAATACACAGCGTCACCGTGCCCCACGTGGGCAATGGGGGTGAAGTGTCTTGCCCAAGGACACAATGCGATTTCCGCAGGTGGTTTTCAAAACGAGGACCTCTTGGCTTGCAGCCTGCACCTCTACCTACTGAGCCACCTCGCCCCCACCTCACACACATACATGCAAAACATTTACATCCCACATTGTGTAGGCCCATTAGACTGTTTATCAGTGACAGCGCATCTTACATTTATTGCCCGCAATTGCAAATTGAATCAAATTTTCAGTCTGCTCTCTGCCACAGGCACTTGGCGTATTATCACAGTTTATCAATTTTAATAAAATTAAAATTGATAAAATCTGATAATGTGACAGGCACTTGGCGTATTATCACAGTTTTATCAATTTTAATTTTATTAAAATTGATAAATCTGATAATGCGTCGAGTACCTGTGCTCTCTGCAGACCTCTTGATAGATACAGTGGGAGGGGCCCATTAGCTGATATTTAGGTGTTTTGTTCTTTCTAGTCATAAAATGTCGAGACTTAGGTTCTTTGAGAAAAAACACTCCTTCGGGGTTTAGATAATATTCAATAAAACCTTTGCAGGATGTTTCAAATTGAATTGTTCACTTTCCTTCAGATTGTCGATGCACAGTGGTCAGCTAGCTTAAACACATGAAATCTAAGTTCTTCTGCAGATATGATGAAGTCTCCTGGGTCATTAAAATTCACATTGGGTACCGGTCGCTGCTGGAAGAAATCTCCACATAAAATCATCGGAATACCTCAAAAAGCATTTCGGTGATTCCTTCTTGTCTCCTTACAAATTATGTCTCTTTGTCAAAAAACTTTTAGGGAAAGCATAGATACTTCGTCGATAATAATCACACCTGTGGACAACATCCTCTCTTTTACATCATGATAATTGTCATCAAACTTGATTTTCTGTATTAAAATTGCGTCAGAAAATCTGTCGTCCGCCAAAAACAAGAAATCTGTGAACAGTCATTGAACCGCGAGGCAAATTTGTGCTTGCCATACCTGTTGTACCCAGTGTATAAACATTTTTTGTTCATATGTGTCAGTTCAATGTTGCTCTTATTCATGTAAAATGTTTTTCCCATTCCAGCCTGTCTGGTTATTATAATATTGTGGCCTTTTTCAGCAGCAATTGCAATTTCTGGAAGCGACACCTTCGAATGAACTTCAGTATAAAATGAGCACGTTTTCATTGTTGACTAAGAGTTATATTTAGAGTGAGAAATAATGTGTTGAATTTTATATTGACCAATGAACGTGCGGCGTAGCATTCATTGCTTCAATTTGCTTGTGTACCGGAATTGAACGGTCGTGGATAGACGTCTCCATCGTTTCAGTCAATAAAAAGTGAAATAAATGCGAATAAAAGTCCAATTTCGTCAATCTTGGGTTCGCAATCTGAGTGGCTCCGTGAATTACACGACATTTTGTCGCTTATTTGAGCGAGATCGACTAGTTATTCGCTATTTGAGAGATTGTTGATAATTTCGATCTGGGAAGTGTCATACCTTTACTTTTTTTAGTATTGATAATATAATATATATTTTATTAAAATTGATAAAATCCGATAATATGTCGAGTGCCTGCGACGAGAACGAGTGTTTTGGGGTCCAGTCCAAAATTCAAGACTGCCGCTGGCAGCCATTTTGTACAAAATTAGGTTCAATCAGATTTTTGCGCAGAACCTCCATATGAAAGCTCTGATTTGAATAATTTTTTTGTATGAATGTTTAGTAACATGGAATACATCACATATAATACGGGTTTTTTTCTCGTGCGTAAAATATGCAAATTTGACTAACTTAGATTTATTCAGTGCTGCTTATACACAGTAAGTGCACATGTCGGCTCGGGCTAGAGTCTGTATTTATGAACCGATCTTCACGAAACTTCTTGGGTACCTTTGTTATCACCTTGGGATAAGAACGAGTGTTTCTGGGTGCGGTCCAAAATTCGAGGTGGCTGCCAGTGGCCATTTTATACCGAAATTAGGTCCAATCAGTTTTTTTGTACGCAATTTCTATACGGTACGGCTCAGGCTAGAGGCTGTATTTATGATTCGATCTTTACAAAACTTCTTGGGTACCTTTGTTATCACTGTGGGACGAGAACGAGTGTTTTTGGGTGCAGTCTGAAATTCAAGATGGCCACCAGCAGCCATTTTGTACTGAAATTAGTGCAGTCAGTTTTTTGTACAGAACTTCTGTATGAAAGTTTTGATTTGAATAAATTTTTAGGTCAACTTTGGCGAAGCCAAATTTGAGGTATTGCCATGGCCCATCTGTCCGTCCGTCGCACCATCAACACGGCTCGGGCTTCAGGCCGTATTTATGAATTGATCTATGAAACTTCTTGGGTATCTTTGTTATCACCATGGGACGAGAACGAGTGTTCGGAGTGCGGTTCGAAATTCAAGATGGCTGCCGGTGGCCATTTTGCAGTCCTTCCCATATAGCGGGCGCATATGCGCTTGCGCCCGTAAGTGCTCGCATTTTCCAATGAACAAGCGCTAAAAACTGCGCCCGTCAATTTTTGGCTCGAACTGTACAACTGTATTCGCTCGATCTTCGTTCTGAATGAATTGTGTTTTACTCCAGGCTTCTCATTCGACAGACCTTTGATTTTGGAAAACAATGCGTGCATCGTGTTTAGCGCTAATAATTTACCCTACGTGTGCTTTTTTTCCGAAGGCAGTGGGTTTTACAGTGTGATTGTTTCGGGGCGATGGTTTTCATTTGTGTTGTTTTTTACCTTGACCGTGTTCTCTCCGAGGTCGGTATTCTATTTGACAATAATCATTCAGTGATGATGTTGCACATCAAGGGAACTAATTTCATTAGCAGCGAGGTCGGTGCTTCTTATAAATCACGATATCGATTGTTAGGTTCCGTTCACACCTGAAATCCTGTCGGATAACCTGTATTTTATCCAAACCGTCCCCCAGGTACCGTCAGAGACGTCTGATACTTCTGCTGACTGATGTCATGAAACAAATTGTCCCCAGACCGAATCATCCCGAATTAAACTTTATTTCACCCAAACCATCCACCAGGTCTGATACTCCTGCTGGGTTCTGACTGACTGTTAACCCTATCTATTCACGATGATTCACGGGGATGTACATTGCCTTGGAAGATTTTCCTGTGGGAACCCCGGAAAATGAGGTAGTGCTTTCTTTACTATGGTAAACAAGTTCTGCTTTACTACCCAGTCACTGATGCTTGGGGTGGAAGTCCTCTAAAATGGGCAACATGGGGATAAACGATTGACTAAACTTGACTTTATGTCCTGTTGTGTCAAGCTTAGCTATTGTGCATAAATAGGTGACATTAAACACCACTAAATAAATACAAATTGTTTTGATGTTGGACAACATGGTTGGCAGGCTCAAGTTGAGCTCGCAAGTGATTTCACAAGCTCATATTATTGCTCTCGCAACATTTTCCATAAGGAAAGCACTGATTTTGTACCAAAATTAGTGCAATCAATTTTTTGTACAGAACTTCTGTATGAAGTTCTGATTTGAATAAATTTTTGTATGAATGTTTAGTAACATGGAATACATCACATATAATACAGGTTTTTTTCTCGAGCAGAAATTATGCAAATTAGATGAATTTTGATTTATTCAGTGCAACTAATACACAGTAAGTGCACGTGTCAATACGGCTCAGGCTAGAGGCTGTATCTATGAACCGATCTTCACAAAACTTCTTGGGGAAATTTGTTATCACCTTGGGACGAGAACGAGTGTTTCTGGTTGCGGTCCAAAATTTAAGATGGCTGCCAGTGGCCATTTTGTACCGAAATTGGTACAAGTTTTATATATAGGTGGGAAAAACCATACGAATATCATCGGCAGACTTTAAAAAGAAATATTTTGTGTATGACTGTGTTGTTAACACAACCATGTGCGTCTCTTATAATAAAGAGAATAAACATAACCTCTGATTGATTGAGCTTTTATTCTGAAATGTTTTCACAAGAATTTGTAATTTCTGCATCTTTATATGTGGATTCCCTCCTCCCCTCCCTTCCAAGCTGTCCTCGAAAATATAACGTCTCAAAACAAAGCAATTACAATTGATTTGGAAAAATATACACTGAACATGCACTGGTTCATGCTTTAATTATTCATGAGTGATATTACATTTGGGCCTTTTTAGGGAATAATTGACAAGTGAGAGTGCATGATGTCAAGTTTGTTGATCTTCAACAAAGTGAATTCGTGAAAATAATAACAACTCCGTTTTTGCTTCGGAATGGATTTTGTAGGTTTTATTTTAATAAAATAAAATCACTTGACCCCTTTTGACATATCAAGGCAGGCAACAATCCATTTCATGAACGTTAGATGAAAAAGGAAATCTGCATCGTTCTCCGGGTAATGACAACACATTTCTACTCACCTAATTTCGCTTCAAATTCACCTGCGCACAACTGACTTTTAAAGTATCCGAAACTGAGGGAGTTGGCTTGAACATAGATAGAGCACATTCTTTTCAACATGCAAAAAGGTGGGGTTGGGGGGGGGGGGGGGGTGGATAAATCACGAATATGTGCCAAGATGCAAGATACGGATCGGCATGGTATTAATATTGCCTGGTTAACCCACAGCAAATTAATAAAAGACAATAAGGTTGGAATTATTAATTTTTATTTTTATTTATAACAAATCATCAAATAGCACAATATACATGAAATAATATAATATGCACATGCAAGTGTAAAAAAATAAATCGGCCCCAGCGAAGAGAAATCAGCCTGGTCGACGACTTCACCAGTCCTATCGATCAGCCTGGTCATAATTCTAAAAAGCAAGCCCTGCTTCATTTATAATTTGTCCAGACCTTATCCAGTGCAAAAAGATTACTTAGAAATTCCAATAAAAAGCAGTCCACACCAATGTTTCCAGGTTGACAAGAATTCTACCAGACTATTATGGACAGAAAACAAACTGAAATGAAATATTCAAGAAATTTTTTGTTCATCTGGTCATGCCCCAATGGAAATTGCGGTAGCTGGTTCTCATCAGATCACCGAAATTAAGCAACGTCGAGCCTGGTTAGTCCTTGGATGGGTGACATTCTGAGCGATCGATTCGGACTCCCACATTGTGTCCTTGGGCAAGGCACTTAACCCTGAATGTCCACATGGGGGCACGATTATGCCGTGTACTATGGCATAGTGCACATGTCTTTAGCCAATCTAACCCTGCCTATGCTGCAGTGCGGAGTTACGATGTTGGGAAGCTGGCAGCTACTTGTCATCGCTCGGTTCTCTCCGGGTTCTCTGGCTTCCTCCAACCATAAAACTGTCACCTTCGCGATGTGACCTTGGCTGTTACAGTGTCATTAAACCTTAATAAATAAATAGGTCAGGTTTTCACAGCTTGTGTTGAGAGCCCTCCAAAGTGAGCAAAGTAATTATACATGATTAACTTGACTTTTTGTACTTGATTCACTTGACTTTTTGTACTTGTACAAAACTGCAGATACATGTATATGTATTGATGTTCAGATGACTTGATCTGAGAGGAGCGATGCTGCCGCTGCTTTTTTTTAGCTCAACTTGACAATGTTAAGTATGAGCTATTGGGATGGGTTGCAATCCGTCTGTCCATCCGTACATCTGTCACAGGCCTGATCCAAATCCAGGTCAATTTAGAATTGGTCTGGGCCAGATCCAAATTGGGATTTGGACTAGGCCAGATCCTAATTATACCCCCTTTGCCTTTGCAACGAGTTGGGGGTGGGGGGAGGGTGTTATACTGGAATTATCTTTTCTGCCCATCCATCCGTAGACATAATTTTGTCCAGAGATTTTCTCAGACGTTTTTGGATCATTGTTGTCCTCGATTGGTATGAATGTTCACCATCATGGGAACCTGTGCAACTGCAATTATAGTTCCAGTTCCATAGTTCCAATCATGGTAGCGGGGATATGGATTGGCCCATCTGGGACAGTCACATCTCCAGTTAGGATTTGTACTAGTCCAATTTAGAACTGGACAAGACCAGATCTAATCTGGATTTGGTCTAGACAAAATCTAAATCATATACCCAATTGAGGTTTGCTCTAGTCCCATTAGAACAATTTGACACGTCATATTTTTTATCTTTTGAATTCAAGTGTGACTTCAAAAGAATTGTGAAAAGGCTCCACAAGTCAGCACCCACCACTGTGATTGTACAAATGTTTAAATTAGTGCAGCGTGAGGAATATTCTTTAAAAGTCTTCTTCTTCAGATCTACCAATAAGAATCTTTTGATATTTGGTATGCAGCAACCTTAGGGGGGTGAGATTCCAGTTTGTTCCAAAAGTATTGTGAAAACAAGTTGGCACAATTCATGTCATGATAAATATCAGTTGAGATCTAAGGTATCAAGATAGCATGTGTTTGTTTTGTGATCAATTACGTGTGAAAAATTCTTAAAACAATTAAGGGCTTGTCAGGGGGTGTTTAAGAGGTCACCAGGCCAGTTACAGATCATAACCTCATATATGCTCCTTGTAAGATGCAGTGAATGAGACAAGCACAAAAAGAAAGCTACTTGCTCTTGGACAAGCATCTGGAGACACTACAAGAGAACAAATGTGGACAATTTTTGATAACACAAGAAACATGCGACAAGATCATCAAAACAAGAAACTGGTCAGAAAAGTGAATTTGGTGCTGCCTTCCTAGTTTTTATACTAGAATCATCTTGTCCATCCATCCGTCCATAGTCATAATTTGTATCTGGAGATTTTCTCAGATATCTAATGACCAATCTGCTCGAAACATGGTATGAATATTAACCACCATGGGAACCTGTGCACCTGTGATTATAGTTCTAGGTGGGTTATCTTTGCCAGAATTATGCCCCTTTTCGACTTGAAATAGCAGCCACATAGGCCTGAATTTTGTCCGAAGATTTTCTCAGATGTTTATGGGTTGATACCTTTGAAACTTGGTATGGATGTTCACTACCATGGGAATCTGTGCACCTGTGATTATAATTTTGATTGGATGTTTTTGCTGGAGTTATGTCCTTTTTCGTCTTAGAATAATCATGGCAGCAGGGGGTATGGACAGGCCCATCTGGGACAGTCACATGCCTAGTTTATTTTGTTAATAAATTAATAAATGACTTGTCATAGAAATGTATTCTACTATTTTATTAGTTTACAATATTGTGCATTTTATCCCAAAGTAATTTTTGATTGATCCATGTATCAAAGTAGCATAAGATATAGATCTGGCTTAGACCAAATCCCAGTTGTGATCTGGTCTTGTCCAGTTCTAAATTGAACTAGTCCAAACCTCAATTGGATGTATACTCGTAGATCTGTCCTTGACCAAATCCCATTTTTGATCTGCCATAGACCAATTCAAGATTGGTCTGTATGTGGATCTGGCCTATGACATGTCTTCATCTGTCCGTCCATCTGTCCATCCATCCATGCACAATTGCTTTAGCACACCCTACAGGCCACAGCTATCTCTCAATCAGTTCCAGATTTCATACGTAGCTTTAGGGCAATAAAGGTATTGAACTTTTCAGAATTTCTTTATAAAACATGGCCAACAGTGGCCATCTTAGATTTGGCATACATGTATAAAACAATTCCATTTGCGCACCCAACAGACTGCATCTCTCACCTGATCTTTTTCAAATTTCATATATAGCTTTTGTGTGATGTCTGGATGGGAGCTATCAAATTTTTCTGCGATGGGTCGACCATGATGGCTACACAGGCCTGAAGCCCAAAAACCTTTAGCACAGTCTACAGGCTGTATTGATGAAGGGATTTCATTGTTACTTGACAGGATGACTCGTTTTGGAATAATTTTACTGTAACTTGGTAACTTTGGTTGACATACATTAACTGTGAGGGCCACATTATCCCACCCCTCAATTCTTTAGTACAGTCTACTAGTGATGAACCGATTATCAAAACTTGCTATCAACCGATTACCGGTTATTTCTCTGCCGATTATGCCGATTCTGATGCTGATGGCTGAAGTAGGACATTGAAGAAAATCTGTTGGTGCCTGTTATACAACAGAATTTCATTGATAAATCATCAATTACGAAAGCTTAATACCACATAAGTTCTCAGAGTATGTTTATTTAGTGCTGGGAAATATTAGTCAAAATAATATTTGCATTTTGGTTGGGGTATGGGGAAAAGATCATTATTAACGATACAATCACACGATATTGTTCTTGTGAAGATGTGTTTTATTCCGGTAAATAGTGTTGATACGGTTTTGTGTAAGGATACAATACACTTGGCTGTATTAACCAGGAATATACTGAGCACACATACTTTGTGTCTTAAATGAAAAATAATTTTGATGTTAATGTATGTTGTGAAGTGGTATGACGCATGGTTTACACGTTTGTCAGAATGTAATATTCACTGTTCTTTTTTCAATGTGTTACCTCCCTTGATGTGTTTCTCTAATGTTTACATGAACTCTACAATCTTCGGGAAATGATGGTTATCTCGTACCGATTGCAGTTGGTACATTCCGTAATATCTCTGCTCTGCAAATCCCTAATTTTTTTGCTATGCACTACACAAGTTTTAATGGGGAAACTTTATTGAAATGGCCAGTTGTCATAATCGGCCGATACCCCATAACTGGCCAGTTCCGATTGCCGATTCCGATTATCGGTTCATCACTACAGTCTACACCACAAATTATTTTTATGGCAGACCACCCATCTGACGAAATAACTCTTACCCTGCCTACCTGGGGAGAAGCTTTGTTTGGCAAAACACAACAGCAAATTGTTTGATGATGATAATGGGCCACCCTGAAGGTAGCCGGTTTATTGAAAGAAATATCACTGATGATTTACTAATGAGTCCTGCAGCCATGTGATGCCACAGAACTCAAGAAAACAGTTAGAAATGCAACAAAGTTTGGATGAATTTTGCCAAGAGGGGTGCATATAACGATGATGATAATGGGCCACCCTCAAGGTGGCCAGTTTATTGAAAGAAATATCACTGATGATTTAATAATGAGTTCTGCAGCCATGTGATGCCACAGAACCCAAGAAAACAGATAGAAATGCAGCGAAGTTTGGATGAATTTTGCCAAAAGGGGCGCATATAACGCAGTAAATTAATTAAAAACCTTACCTAGAAAACTGGGCTTACAGTAGTAATGCAAATAGTTAACCTGTAAGTTGCATGTCCTTGACAAAGGAAAACCTGCCTGTCAAGCAGGATCCGGTCCGAATCGGATGAATAACTGACTGTCTATCTTTCAGGAAACTGCCAGTAATGCAGGATCCTACACTATCCTGAGAAGAAACAATAAGCAATGAAAAACACTAGAACAAACTGCTGAAAAAAGTTTGACAGTGCCAGTATCCCAGCCTGTAAAGCAGAGATAGGCATTGTATAAGATCACATGTCATTGGCCCTATAATGGGTGAAATTAACTGATCCCAGGCATATAATCCAGGGATAATGCAGTCCTATAACAGAGACTTGTAAGATTGAGTGTTGGACGAATCATACTGTAGCCGGTCGGTAGTTGTAGAAGAGTTCCATCACTGTTGTCATTTGGTAACCAATGTAAGTTGTTATGGCATCAAAATCCTTTAAATTCTTGGAGATGAGAGAAAGAAATTTGAGAAAGAAGGTGGTGAGAGGGGAGGTGGCGGGAAAGATGATACCGCTTGTTGCTTCCAATAGAAGAGTTGAACTGTCCCGAAGTGACTCTAACCTGTTGCACGAAAGTTGGTTCCACCAATGGAAAGTTCTGCAAGTATTCTGGGATTGCATGTTTTGAGACAAAGAGAATATACTCTGTTCTTGGGAAGCGCCAGATTACGTAAGGGTTGATGAAAGTTACTAAGAAATTATCAGGCGTTTGGTTTTAGAAATAGAGCATGCGAATGATATTGCAACAGGTTAGCTTGAGGTCAGTGGCATGAAAGCAGCTGCCAGAAACAGGCTGAAGTTACAGGTGTGTCCTAAACAGAATGACAAGAGTGTTCCCCACAAAACAATTTATGCTAGGGCCTAAATATCCTTTATGGTAGACCACCCATCTGTCGAAATAACTCTTACCCTGCCTACCTGGGGAGCAGCTTTGTTTGGCAAAAAACAACAGCAAATTGTTTGATGATGATGATGGGCCACCCTGAACAGGGGTCAGCCGAGTGGGCCACTAGGGCGAAGAAGTCGCCTTGTCATTCCTCAAGTCGCCTTGGCTTACATTGGGGACGAAATTCAAGTCGCCCTCCAAAAATTCCTTGGGAGACATGGCAGTTTACTGTATTTTCTTATGTTTTATTTTAAAAAAAAAACAACGCTTCCGCATTCACAAAAAAGTAAACACGACGACTGTTGTTAAAATCCGTCATACGACTCTGAAAATAGCCTAAACTAGCCCAATTTTATATTTCTGAAAAGAGTTGTAATGGCGTAGTGGTTTGAACAATACGCCCAAACTGATAGCAAACAGCACAAAATGCTATTTAAAACCAAAAGTGTCGGCAAAAACAACGAATCATACAAGACACGCTTCGAGTTTATTAGAATTTATTAAAGTCAGGTAACCACCGTTTCAAAACAAAAAAAATTTGCAGGGGACAATTCATCCATAAAAACGTAGAAATTGCTTAAGGTTACACTCTGTTTCATTGAAAAATTGGTTGCATTGAAATTCACCCCGCAGTTTTTGCATTGAAACTGAAAGTTTTTCTTTGAAAACTTGTGTTTGAAGGGGGTTAAATGTAATAAGGCTACGATAGAAATCACATGTATTAGGATGGATAAGAATGGCAGGCCTTATAGCACCAATCAGACATGTCAGTGTAAGATGGATTGCAGAAATTATCATTTTTCTGAACCGAGTATTGTCACCCAGCGCAGCAGGTAAGGGAGACAACTGAAATATTTTGTCATTTACCTTAGAAATAAATTAGCTCAAATTGTTAATGACGCTTAATTTACGAAGGATGTTGAAAACTTTTTTAACTACGCTTTTCAATTCAGTTAGGACATTCAAAAACCATGAATGACCCAGCTTCTTATGTGAACTTGAAATTTATTTTAAATATTTTTTTTCAAAGAATATACCTTCTATTACAGAGAAGAACACTCTCACCATGGGTAATGCTAAATTTCAAATCCACTGCATTGAGGCAATCTTTATACAAAATCAACTGCATGGTAACGCTAGTCATCACTACTAGGGAAAGAGTTAGGGTATTCAGAAACCATGGACAACACAATTTTTTGTAGGGGAGGGGGGAGGATTTTAACATACATGACTTAGTTTTGTGTGTGTAAGTATAACTTTTATTTATTTTTTTCTCCACAATTGTTCCTCTATGTACATTTATTTTGTCTTGATGTCATATAAGTTTTGTTTTTTTCTGACTTCTCCCTCATGTCCACTGACTTCTCCCTCCTGGCCTCTGACTTCTCCCTAAAGTCTCTGGAGGGAGAAGTCACTTCTCCCTAAAATCATCTGCCAGGCTGACCCCTGACCCTGAAGGTGGCCGGTTTATTGAAAGAAATATCACTGATGATTTAATAATGAGTTCTGCAGCCATGTGATGCCACAGAACTCAAGAAAACAGTTAGAAATTTGCAACGAAGTTTGGATGAATTTTGCCAAAAGGGGCACATATAATGCCGTCGGCTGCCAGGAAGAAACCTGGCTGCCTGCGCCACTCGAATCCCCAGGAAAAAAGGAGCCCTTACCCTTACATGCTGGGAACATTCCGTAAGTATAACCGAAAAGCGTCTGGTGACCAGCACCCAATTTGCAAAATCTGGGCATTGGAGAAACCATTTGGGCTAAATAGGAAAGAGCCCCCCCCCCTCCTCCCCCCCCCCTAGAAGTATTCAGACCACAAAATGCATGATACCTGCGAAGCACATTAGAAAACTGTGTGCGAGTGATTGGGATGCCCATCTGTGTCGCAAAATAGGACATTGTCGCAGGACGCACTTGGTTGTAGCTGGCCAGTGCTGCAACAGGACAGGGAAGAGGAGGGGTTTTGGGCGTTAGTCGAAGAACGAAGGTGTTTCCTGGAGTGCTGTGTTTGTAATTGTGGAGTTTGAGAGTTACCCCTAAGTGGTCCCAGGCGAAGCAAGAGACTGTGAGAGGGGAGGGAAGATGATGAGAAGAGGAAGTGAATTCGCTTACCCGTAGCAAAGCAAAAAATGCAAGCAAGAGCATGGCTTTAAACAACCGGATATCATACCAAGACAGACCAACATGTTGTACGGACATGAGGAGTTTTTGTAGAATCGGTAGAGTAATGGGAGGGCGGATATCCGAAGAATGTGGAGATGTTTCACACCTTGAAGTTTCTGGATGAAAAAGGACTGTGAGGGATCCTGAAAACCATGTAGCTTATGAGCATGGTTTAAACCAGACAGGTATGTCAATATAGAACTATACTTAGAGACCTTGTTGATAAAGCCAGGAGATAAATAGCCCCATCTTGTAAGGTGCTATTGGCAACGTGGGAGTGCAAAAAAATGTGGCCTGGTAAAAGCACAGAAATCGATCAAGTGCTCTAGAATACGTGTGATGGGTAGATGTGGCCAAGGAGGCTGGCAAAAGAGAATGCATTATGTGAGGAAGGCTTCTGGTTGCAGACGAACAGGGATTGGTGTTGGCTCCTTGTTGGCCATGGGATAGATGGCTTGGAAATCTTGGACCTGTAAATGAGACAACGCATTGGCATAAGTATTAGTCGTACCTGGAATATGACGAGCCCTAAACAAGATGTAATTTTGAGAGTCAAGATGACTAGGTGACGAACAAGCCTCATCAATCTTGGGTCTTTGCAAGATTGTTTGTTGATGACTGGTATGAGTGCCTCATTATTTGTGTGAAACAGGATGCAGTGATTTGCCAGCAGAGGGCCCCAAAGGCAGATGGACAGGACGATAGGGTACAACTCGAGGAGAGAAATGTGACATTGTTTGACCTCAGTAGGCCAGGTACCGTAAGTCCACCAGGAACCAAAAATGGCTCCAAAACCCAACGTTGAGGTGGCATCGGTGTACAAGGAAATAGCCTGACTGTTGCACCACTGATCATGTAAAAACATAGATGTCCCATTAAAGTGGTCCAGAAAAAGTAGCCAGGCCTGTAAGTCTTGACGGGCTGCCGTGGTGAGTTTAATCCTGTGGTTGGGTCGGGACACAACCTTTGTCAAATCAATCAGTCGATGGAAAAAAGGGCGACCTGGGAGGACGACAGAACAGGCAAAATTGAGGACACCAATGAGACTTTGCAACTCATGCAATGTCATCTTTTTCCTAACTTTGTATGTGCGAAGCAATTCACGAGCATGCTCGAGTTTGCAGGGTGGGAGGCGTGCTTCCATCATTGTTGAGTCCAGGGTAATACTCAGAAAATCAAGGCATTGAGTGGGTAAGACAGTTTTGTCCACGGCTAGAGGTACCCCAAGATCGTGACAGAGGGCTTGAAAAACCTTCAAAGCACTGGCACATTCACTCTTTGAGTGATGTATGAGAAGAAAATCATCCAGGAGGTGGACAACTGATGCAGGAATCCTGCAAGAATCTTAATATGACCTGGAGAGCAGAACTAAACCTCTCAAAAAGCTGGCAAGACGATGAACTACCCATGGGTAAACACTGATCACAGTAGAATTTATCCTCCCATGTAAAACCTAGTAAGTGGTAATCCTCAGGATATATGGGAAGCAGCCAAAACACATCTTTGATATCAACCTTCGCCATGAAACTGTGATGCCCCCAACGTTTGAGTTCATTGATGGCATCCCCGACTGAGGCATATTCTACTCAGGAGTGCTCGCTGGGAATCCCATCATTCACAGATGCCCCGAAGGAAAAGATAGATGGTGGATGAGTCCAAAAGAGCCTGGGGTCTTTTTAGGCATCAAGCCCAGTGGAGAGATGTGTAAGGTCTGCATAGGTTGGGAAGAGAATGGACCCGCAATTTGACCGAGTTCAAGTTCTGTTTGTAACTTTGCAGAAACAATCGAAGGGTTATCTCGTGCAGATTTCAAGCTCCAAGGTGGTGACTGGGTCTGGAGGGCACTGGAAAAACCAAGACGAAAGCCCTGCCGAAAACCTTTGAGAAGGAATGCACTGTCAAAATAAGAAAGTCTATGTAAGTACTCTTCCAGCCGATTCGGCTTTATGGGTGTTGGAAGGGAGGGATTTACTGAGTGTTTGGGTCCTGGAGACTGAAGGCATTGATCCCCTGGTTGAGACTGTGTTAGCACTGGAACGCCGTGACCAGCAAGAAGAGGCTGGATGAGGACGTTGGCAAATGTAGCATCTGTGGGGGAATTGGCAAGTGCTGTGACAGGCGAGGCCCTTGTGGAATCCAAAACACTCCCTGGCTGGTACTCGAAAATTGTGGTTTCATGCGTTGTGCTGTCTGAAACCGGTTGTTCCAAAAAGAAGACAGAAAGTTTGAAGTGCGTGGGACAACTTGATCAATAAGTTCCCAATGAATCATGTTCCAGGGGAGCAGACATGTTTCTCTGAGGGCACGAAATTGTTCATCGTACCGAAACCAATTAGAGCCCTTCTGTGCCAGGTTCCTAATATTTGCGATGTATTGCATGAGTTGAGGAGATTCAGAGGGTTGTTTCTGAGTATAGATGGCAACAAAAATATGAAAAGCAGTCAGCCATGTGTCCAAGTTCAAGGTGGTTCGCTGTGAAGGCTGACTGATACAAAGCTCAGGTGCACCTGATGACTGGGTTTCCACGGTGACAGTAGAGAAGAAGGGCTTTTGCTTGTTGAGTCAGGGTGAGCTTTTCTGATCACTTTATGTCCGTCGTCTCTCATCCGTCGTACGTCGTGAAGGTGGTGTTTGGGTTATTTTCTCCTAAGCAACTGGCTGCAGTTCAATGAAAATTCACATGAGTAGCGGTTATATAGGGGCATTTGGGTTTTTCTTCAAATTGGGTTTCTGCTCATATTGAGAGGGGGTGTGGCCAAAATGCACAAAATTTTAAAAAATCTTCTCATGAACCAGCCGTAGCAGAGACTTGATATTTGGTATGCAGCTTCCATTTTAGGTGTAGACTCAAGTTTGTTCAAGAGAAGTTTAACAGGCAATATTTGCCTTTGTTCTGGGAGGGGCAAGAATTTTTGCCCCTGCCAAAATTTGTATTTTCCAAACCGAGAGGCAGATTTGAACCAAATTTGATACGAGGGCTTATTGGGTCATAAGTACTTAATTTATGCCCAAATTTTCTCTCCCGTCGCCCCATGGGAACCACAGGAGCTAAAAATAGAAACAAATTAAAACGTCCATATCTCCAAAACTACAGGGCACTGAGAATTCTTAATTGGTGTGAAGCTTCCTTAGGACCAACAGAATGGAATGGTAAAAAAAATTGCTATCGGTTTTATCATAGGGTACGGTACATTTCTGGGACTTTGAAAAAGTGGTGAGTCAGCATTTTTTAACACTGGGTAATGGGAAAAACATTTAAGACTACTTTTCTCCCAAACCACTGTTCCAAAAGCTTTCAAATTTCACATATGACACCTTTGGAAGATTGTTTCACATGTTTATTGAAATCAATTCCCTGGGTCCATATTTGGGCTCTCTATGGGAGCCCAAATGTTTAAATTAGTGCAGTATGAGGAATATTCTTTAAAAAATCTTCTTCAGATCTACCAATAAGAATCTTTTGATATTTGGTATGCAGCATCCTTAGAGGGGTGAGATTCAAGTTTGTTCAAGCCAAGTCCCTGGGTTCATATTTAGGCTGAAAATGTGGTGTCCCGGTCCGGACTTAGAAATTTTGGACCAAAATCCGGAAATGAGTTTTGTGTTTTTTTATGCGTTTTGGTCAATTTTAAGACAAAAAAATTATTTTTTTTTACACTGAAAATTTGGGGTTCGGGTGGGACTTGGAAAATTTTGGACCAAAATCCGGAAATGAGTTTTTGTTTATGCATTTTGGTCAATTTTAAGACAAAAACAAATTTTTTTTTTACACTGAAAATTTGGGGTCCGTGTGGGACTTGGAAAATTTTGGACCAAAATCCGGAAATTAGTTTTTTTGTTTTTTATGCGTTTTGGTCAATTTTAAGAAGCATGCAGCTTATTCAAGTCAAGTCCCTAGTTTGAGATTTAGACTACCATGTCAGGTGAGCGCCCTCAGGCTCCCTGGCTTGTTCCAAATTTTCTCCTTCAGAGAGGGTGGGACAAAAACATCTAATGGTGTGGCGAGAGAGTGAAATATTGGTACCGAAGGATCGATTGGGACCTGGAGAGCTGGAGCCTGTGGTGGAAGAAAGTGCTCAAAGATAGGAAGGTTATTACCTGCAGACTCATGTGGACCTGGCGGCTGTGACATCCTAAGGTTTGGCATCAAGTTAAGCATCTCTGGATGAATTTCCTGTGTCTGAGATGGAGGTTCATGGAAAGTGCTGTGTGCTGAGATGTGATGTGCTGGGTTGCTCTGCTGTTCCAGACGATTGACTGACTCTGCCAAACGATTGATAGAATACTGTAGCTGTGGTATGGAGATAGATGGATCCACCCCCTCGGAATTGGTGGTGGGGGTGTGATACCAAGGTATGTTGTGCAATGGCTGTGGATGTTGTGTTTATTGAGGGCCTGTTATCTGATCTGGCATGGGACACAAGAGGTTGTGTAGCAGGCATAAAGGAAACCAAAGGTGATCTCTGTGGCACTGAAAAACTTGTGTGCTACACCCTCCTCTGGGAGGCATATCCAAATTAGAAGTGACCGTACTAAAAATTGGCATAATGTCTACAGTGTGCGATGCAGGTATTACACATGTGTGAATGGTCTGTGCAGAGGAGCTCATATTGACAGGTGAGTGTAGCGATGTGTTAGACAAACTGTGAGTTGAAATTGCAGTCGACAGAGGACTGGATAAATTGACCAGAGCTGATCATTCTCTGGAAGCTGGATGATGGTCACCAATCTCTTGGGAAACAGCCAGAGCATGACGGAGGCTCTGCCTAGAAGGCACCACACCTTGAGTGCCACGTTTGCGCTTGTTGGGAGCCATCTGGAATGATAGGAAAGAGTTGCAGATAAAATCAAAGGAATGGAATGTGCAACAATTAAAGGCATGCAGGGAAGGGTGATTGATGAGATTAGTGCCCCCCTCCCCCCCCCCCCCAACCTTAGAAGAGGGTGATCGTAGCTGGGCACCCCCAAAGTGGACCCAAAAGCATGTGCTGATTTGTTTACAATGGTAGAATACGATAATGGAACAACTTGCAAGACAAAATAACCAGGCACGCAGCCCCAAAGTAGTACCTGGACATCACGCACCAGCACAAAGAGGTCATGTCCAGAACACAAGTGAGACCATTAAATAGGCAAAAAGCCACATACAGTAGCATACACAGGGAAATTAATGTAATGACACTGGAGAGAGGGGCTCTCCACATCCCCATCCTTTAGTGAACAGTGCTCCCCCCCCCTTTTTTTTTGTTGTTGTTGTGAACTGTATGTAGCTATAATAAAACCGGGCACAAAGCCCAACTAAAACAGGAAAAACAAACATGGGGACACAGGAAACTGTAGGTAAATCAAGACTGACAACAAACGGGCACGAAGCCCATATGAGTAAAAAATTAATAATCAGGGCCGATTGGATTCTCAGTTTCTGGATAGGCCCAAAAGTGAATAAAAATTTTTTTCCTTTAGACTGGTTTGAGCTGCACGGGCACGGAGCCCCACCGAAACATTAAAGCAAGACATGGTAACATGGGTAACTAAAATTAAATTAACAACAAACAGACACGAAGCCCACCCAAACTGAGCCTTCGTTTTTTTATTGACGTTTTTTTTTTTGTTGAAAATATAATTAAATTAACAACAAACAGGCACGAAGCCCACCTAAACAGAGCCTTCAATTTTTTATTGACGGTTTTTTTTTTTTGTTGCCTACAACTACAAGTATTCCGAAAGTATTTACATGAATTGAAATTTGAAGCGGATCCCAGGAGGAAACAAAACCATTCAGACATGGCAAAACTTGCGAATTGCATGCATTAATGCAACGGGTATGCTGTAATAAAGACAGACGTTGCCCTGAGGGGTCAAATGTGCTCCATCCCTGAGAAACAGTGGAGCCGGAGAGTTGTTGAATCTGCGGTGCTTCCAAAACATGACGTACTCAGAACGTATTGCACAAATTCTCTAAACGGGCATTGAACTCGTCTAATTTCATGTCATAATGGGAATCATTGCGCCAAAATTCCGAAAACAGAATAATGAACTTCACCTCGTACGCATCGTGCAAAATTTAAGCAAATTCAAAAACTTGCCGGGCTATCTCGGCAGGATCCTCCTCAGATGAGGCGAGGTCATTATCCCCCAATTGGACCAAAACCATGTCGGGTTAAAACAAGTCAATGACTGGGACAGCGTTCATAAGCCCTGGAAATGGTCAGACATCCGATGCCTAAATAGCGAACATCGCAGTCGAGGACCCCCAATGATGACCAATATTGTGGAAATTTGCAGTCCATGTGGTCTCGAAAGTGCCTTCTGAAACTGAGAGAGAGAATCCTCATAATAAAAGCAGAATAAATAAGAGAATAAAAAAACGATACGCTTACGAAAATCCGGGAATACACAGTGCAAAACTAAAAGATTATACCGCTTGTTGCTTCCAATAGAAGAGCTGAACTGTCCCGAAGTGACGCTAACCTGTTGCACGAAAGTTTGTTCCACCAATGGAAAGTTCTGCAAGTATTATGGGATTGCATGTTTTGAGACAAAGAGAATATAGTCTGTTCTTGGGAAACGCGAGATTACGTAAGGGTTGATGAAAGTTACTAAGAAATTATCAGGAGTTTGGTTTTAGAAATAGAGCATGCGAATGATATTGTAACAGGTCAACTTGAGGTCAGTGGCATGAAAGCAGCTGCTAGAAACAGGGTGAAATTACAGGTGTGCCCTAAACAGAATGACAAGGGTGTTCCCCACAAAACAATTTATGCTACCTAGGGCCTAAATATCCTTTATTGAAAACATCGGATACAGGGAACAGAAATTAACATATTCTCAATTATCACAATTCTTGTCGTATAATTGAAATCAAGTCCCCAGTTCTTGTTTGGGCTCCCCAAGGGAGCCAGAATTTTAACTTGGTGCAATATGGTATAATTCTCTCAAAATCTTATCATTCAGATCCACCAGTCAGAATCTTTTGATATTTGGTGAATGAAATTTTTAGTGAGGTCAGATTCAAGTTTGTTCATATCAAGTGCTCCCAAACCAAGCCCTCAGCCATTTTAACCTTTCCAACTTTATTATTCTATATTGTGTGGAAATTGGTTATTTTCTGTTTCCATGAATTATTTGTAATAATGCAGTTTCTTTGTGGGAACTCTTGAGATGTTTGTTCTCTCAAACCATTGCCCAGTCAGTGGGAAAAAATGTAATAAGTGACAAATTATTTTATTTAAAAAAAATTGTGATGAATCAATGGATGGGCCTTTATATGGTGAGTGCTTCAGGCCCTATTTCAGCTGAAATTTCTACTTCATGTTAAATTATTGTAAAACCTAAAAGTATGTTTCTTACACCTACACTTTCTCCATAAACTATTTTCATCTTATTTCAGATTGATATTTTAGGATATGTTTTATTGATAGACTGAGACAAACAATTGATGTGAACAGTTTTTCAATCATTATGTGTTTATTGGTAATTTCATGAATGTTATTAGAAAGGTCACATCTCAGAAGAGTCGAGGAAGCTTTTAGAAAATCATTAGTTATTTAAAATAGTAAAAAACAAAAAAAAAATCAATAAAATTTGCTATGTGATAGACAGGTTCATCTTGTTGACAAACAAGCAGATGTAATTCTCTTGCTTTAATGCAGATTGCTTTTTTCTTCTCATTATGTTTACAGTGCCTTGTCATCATTATCTCAGTCGGAAGATGGGGCTTCTTAGCCTTCTTTGAATTATTATCACAAATTATAGCTCCATCAATTTCTTTAGTGATTTCATTAATCTTTCGCACTTAAAGATATCTGTAATGATGGGATAGATCGACTGAAAATGATCTCTTTCAGACTGTAATATTAAACTTATTCATGTACACAGAGCCTGGACAATATATGTACTTTTATTCCCGACTAAAAAATGCAAAAAACTTTAAAGCGACAATAAACTGCTAATTTGAAAAAATATCAGCCCTCAGATCTTACTTGCATGTGGAAGAGAATGTTAAAAAATCACCTTGTGCAAATTGTTAATTACTTAAATCTCTTATTAAAACCTTTAATGAAGATGATATTCCAGAACATATGACATTTAAAGAGATAAGGTCCTCACAAAGTAGATCTTCTGTTTCTCAGGCCATTCTTTGTACAGTTGTATATGGGTGGGTGTTTTTAGCTCACCTGACTGAAAGTCTGGGGAGCTCAAGTGATCACTTTCTGTCCGTTGTCCATCCATCCCTCCGTCGTGAACTTTACATTATCAACGAACCAAATTTGATATGCATGGTCCTTATCATATGTCAATTCAAGTTTGTTCAAATAAAGTTGCCACGCTCCATAGGGAGGGAGTGGGAGGAAAATGCTCCAAAATTCTAGAAAAATCTTCTTCTGAACCAGTGGGTACAATGACTTGATATTAGTATGTAGCTTCCTTCTGAGGTGTAGAATCAAGTTTGTTCAAATGAAGTTTGTGAAGCAATATTTGCCTTCGTAATTGGGAGAGAGAAGATTTTTGGCCTACCCAAAGTTTATATTTTCTGAACCGATGGTCCGTTTTGAATGAAATTCGGTATGTGGTATTATTGGGTCATAAGTACTTGATTCATGCAACAAAAAAAATCCTCCTGTTCCCCACGGGAAACCCTGGAGCTAAAAATAGAGAATATTTTCAAATGCCCATATTTCCCAAACCACACGGAACAGAGAACTGTTATTTGATATGAAGCATCCTTAGCACCAATAGAAGTCAAGATAAGCTATTGCCATCATGCGTGTGGAAGTCTGTTCACATTTTCCTTTAGCACAGACTACACCCCGTAGTTCTTGTCCGATCGTTACAAAATTTCATATGCAGGTTTGAGGTCATGTCTAGAAGAAAACGTCCCCTTTTGGCTGCTATCTAGCAACCGTGATGGCTGCCTGAACCCAAAACCCCAAAACATTTAGCACAGTTTACTGGTCGTATTTATGAAAGGATTTCATTGTAGCTTGGTAGGATGACTCTGTATAATGTCTAGATGAAAACGTCCCCTTTTGGTCATAATCTGTCAACCATCACGGCTGCCCAAGCCCAAAACCCAAAACTTTTAGCACAGTCTACAGGTCGTATTTAATGTTGAGGGATTTCATTGTAACTTGGTAGGATGACTCCATATGATGTCTAGATGCGAACTTCCCCATTTGGTTGCGATCTGTCAACTGTGACAAACTGCCTGAGTCCAGAACCCCAAAACCTATAGAACAGTTTACAGGTCGTATTTATGGATGGATTTCATTGTAACTTTGTAGGATGACTTCATATGTCTAGATGAGAACGTCCCCCTTTGGTCGCGATGAGTCAACTGTGACGACTACAGGTGCCCGAACCCCGAAAACCTGTAGCACAGTCTACAGGTTGTATTTATGGAGGGATTTCATTGTAACTTGGTAGGATGACTCCAGATAATGTCTAGTTGAGAGTGTTCCTTTTTGGCAGTGATCATTCAACCGTGATGGCTGCCCGAGCCAAAAACCTTTAGCACAGACTACAGGTCGTATTTCTGAAGGGATTTCATTGTAACTTGGTAGGATGACTCAGTATAATGTCTAGATGAGGCCATCCCCTTTTAGTTGCGATCGGCCAGCCATGATGGCTACACAGCCCAAAGCCTGAAAACCATTAGTCTTCAGGCCGTATTTATGAAGGGATTTTGGGAGCGTGATGGGTCAGTGGTTGACTATTGGACTTCTGTGCTAGAGGCCCCGAGTTCGGTCCCCGTTCGGGACAACAAGTGTTGTGTCCTTGGGACAAGGCACTTTATCCCGGTTGCCTACAAGGGGGCATGATGATGTACTAAGGCATACTGCACGTCGATGGTGCACGTCTTCAACTGCTGTAACCCTGCTTGAGCGGAGCTTGAACAAAGTTAGAATGTTGAGGAGCCGACAGTTGCTTGTCGATGCTCGGTGGATCTCTCTAGGTACTCGGCTTCCCCCACCCGTAAAACTGTCACGGTCATGATTAGCCATTGTGCATAAGTATGTGACCTTAAAAACACTAATAAATAAATAAATATGAAAGGATTTCATTGTAACTTGATAGGATGACTCAGGGTTCCCGTGCCTCCTTGAATTCCTTGAAAGTCCTTGAATTTCAAAACCCCCTCCCAAGGACCTGGAAACTCCTAGAATATTGAAGCACCTCCTGGAAACTCCTGGAATTGTGAAAAAATCGCGTCAGTTGCTCCCTGGATTAATTCAGCTCCTAACATTTTTCCTTCTTCCCAACACATGGTCGCTTTATACTCCCTGATAACCCTTGAATTTCACCCAGCTGACTCCTGGAAACTCCTTGAAAAATTGATCTGAACCTCCTGGAAACTCCTGGAATTCACTTCTCAATTTGGTGCAGGAACCCTGGACTTGTTTTGGAATAATTTCTCTGTAACTTGATAGCTTTGGTTGACATACATTAACTGTGAGGGCTACATTAACCCACCCCTCAATTCTTTAGTAGTCTACACATCAAATTATTTTTATTGAAAACATAGCTGCAGGGAACAGAAATTAACATATTCTCAATTATCACAATTCTTGTATTTTATAACCCTTTCATAAACATTGAACATTACCTTTTCATCAAACACAACACACAGTCAAGTTAGGGTACAGTGTCATTGACACTTTCATTATTTTTAGCTCACCTGACTGAAAGTCGGGGGGAGCTAAAGTGATCACTCTCTGTCGGTCATCTGTCCGGCGTGAAATTTGCATTATCAACTTCTCCTCCTGAACCACTGGTCGGAATTGAACCAAATTTGATATGCATGGTCCTAAATCAAGTTGCCATGCTCCATAGGGTGGAAAATGCTCCGAAATTTAAAAAAAAAATCTTCTCATGAACAAGTGGGTACAATGACTTGATATTTGGTATGGAGATTCCTTTTGAGGTGTAGAATCAAGTTTGTTCAAACAAAGTTCTGTGAGCAATATTTGCCTTTGTGATGGGAGGGGAAAGATTTGTGGCCTTCCACAAAATTTATATTTTCTGAACTGATGGTCTGATTTGAACCAAATCTGGTATGAGGTGTTATTGAGTCATAAGTACTTGATTCATGCAAAAAAAAAAAAAATTCCAGTGTCTCTGTGAGAACCCCAGGAGCTAAAAATAGAAATATTTTCAAACACCCATATTTCCCAAACCACATGGAACAAGAGAACTGTTATTTGGTATGAACCATCCAGTAGAATGAAAATGGTAAAAAAAAATTGCCTTTGGTTTTGTCAGGGTTTTCTGTAGGGGGCTTCAAAAATGCCTGAATGAGCATATTTGCAAACATTTTAAAAATCTTTTCTTCAGAACTAATGGTCAGAATCTTTTGATATTCAGTATTCAGCATTCCTAGGGGGATCAGATACAAGTTTGTTAAAATAAAGCCCATTGTTTCATATTTGGGCTCAATACAGGAAACCATATTTTTAACTTGGGGCAATATGGGGAATATTCTTTAAAAATCTTCTTCAGAACCACCAGTCAGAATCTTTTAATGTTTGGTATACATCATTGTCATGGTCGTCAGATTCAAGATTGTTCAAACCAAGTCCCTAGGTTAATATTTGGGCTTCCTATGGAAGACCAAATTTTAACTTGGTTCAATATGAAGGATAATTTTTAAAAATCTTGTTCAGATCCACCAGTCAGAATGCTTTCATATTTGATATACAACATCTCTGGATGGGTCAGATTCAAGTTTGTTCAAATTGGGTCCCTAGGTATATATTTGGGCTCGCTATGGTAGCCCAAATTTTAACTTAGTGCAATATGAGGAAATTTCTTTAAAAAATCTTCTTCTGATCCACCAGTTGGAATGCTTTCATATTTGGTATACAACATCTCTAAGTGGGTCAGATTCAAGTTTGGTCAATTCGAGTGCCTGGGTTAAGGCAACCTGAATTTTAACTCAGTACAATATGAGGGAATTTCTTCAAAAATCTTCTTTAGATTCACCTGTCAGAATCCTTTCATATTTGGTGTACAACATCTGTAGGGAAGTCAGATTCAAGTTTGTTCAAATTGGTTCCCAGGATAAATATTTGGGCTCGCTATAGTAGCACAAATTTTAACTTGGGGCAATATTAGGAAATTTCTTTAAAAATCTTCTTCTTCAGATCCACTAGTCAGAATGCTTTCATATTTGGTATACAACATCTCTAAGGGGGAGGGGGGGGGGGGGGGGGGGGTCAGATTCAAGTTTGTTCAAATTGGGTCTGTAGGTTAATATTTGGGCTCGCTATGGTAGCCCAAATTTTAACTTAGTGCAATATGAAGAAATTTCTTTAAAATTTTTCTTCGTCAGATCCAACAGTCAGAATGCTCTCATATTTGGTATACAACATCTCTAGGGAGGTGAGATTCAACTTTGTTCAAATCGAGAGCCTGAGTTAATATTTGGGCTACCTGTAGGAACAGGAATTGGCCATGTAGCTGAAGAATTCGAAATTTTGTATTTAGTACCCTCTAAAGGTGTGTAACTAAGATTAATCCACATAGGTTTTATCAAGGGGCTTCATAGGGGAGCTCTACATTTTACATTTTGATCAACTGAAAAAAAAGGCATGATGCTCGGACTATTTTTGTCATTCCTGAGGGGCTCAAGGATTGACAGTGTATCCTATGGAAATGGATTGCTTAATGTAGACTCATTCTTGGACTCGGTTCATATTGTGTTCTGTTCAGTGTGAGTGCTTCAGGCCCTGTGGGGCCTCTTGTTATGAGTAGTGCCAAAATGAATAGTAGATTTTTAGTGGAATGAGATATCAAGAATAAACTTATATAACACGTGTACAGCCACTACTCAGTGTGTCATATATGGACTTCAAGACTGAGCTCCCAAGTTCAAGGTAATAGAATCAGCATGCATATTATCTTTTTCGTATCCAGTCTGCACACAACTTTTTAATGTTTAACAGAGTGCCATATCAAGATAGATGGTATGGCACCTATAATATTTAGTACTAAACCAGGCTCCTATCTAGTCCCACCCCTCCCTCCCTCCCTACCCCACCCCACCCCAGAGCAATATATAAATGGATGTATATTATCTCACTAATCTGGCCAGTCCACTTGTTCACCCATACTATAATAGAATGGGCTCTTTTATCTTCTAAAATGAGAAAAAGTCCTACTTTCTGTCGTATTTCAGGGATGTGCTCTTAACCCTTTGCATAATGAATCGGGCACACATCTGCCAGCATAATATACAAATTGAACAGTTGAGAAAAAATTGTTATTAAAAAAAAATTTCAACCAAACCATATATGACCCCTCATTGGAATGAGCTCACCCAGTTCATTAAATTTAGGGGTCACATGGTAATAAAATTAATTACGGTTTTGTTGAAATTTTGCGAAAAAATTGGAAATTAAATATGAATTTTGGTATCGTGCATTGAGTAAAGGTTTAATTGGTGCATCATGAACTTTCAAGTACTTTCAGAACTTTTTGACTGGTTGATATTATTTCATCAGTCAGTAAGCATCCCATCGATATTTTCCAAGAAAACTTAATTTACTTCTGTCTCACTTCAGTATTTTTCTGAAAATGGATATACATTTAGATGTCATACAGAGGCAATAGATTTTTTTCTAAAAAAATATTGTTTTTTTTTCTGTTCTAAATACTTGATAAAGTGGATTATTTAGAAGAGAATTAAAGACATCCCGAACCTGATTGGATTGGTGATAATGTCTGTCTTAGGTTGGAATTACCGTTGTACTTGTTTAATGTGACAGATATTGGATTGCAAGTAATAAACCTAAGATGATGGGTTTCCAAGTTGTTATAAATTATCCAGTTCTTTTCAACCATGAATTACTCTACTATTTCATGGTCTCAAGACATAGACAGTGGACATTAGACTAAACTGAATAAGTGGATTTGTTCACTATCATTTTAGTGGAAATCTATAACATTGCATTAAACATGTATGTTAAACTCATGTAATTCCAACACCTTTCAAATTCAAAATATAGTAGTGGCAAAAGTAGAATAAATACACAGAATGACACGCGTGTGTGAATAGGTTAGTCGATATGGCACGAGTGCCAGCACGGAAGGATAGACCAAGAGGCCACATGCCTCGAATTTTATCCTTTTGCGATGACACAAGTGCCATATTGATTAACCCATGGACACACACATGTCATTTTGTGTTTATTACATGCCTTCACCTATAAAAAAAATTATTAGAAGGACACTCAGAAATTCATTTGACAACTATCAACAAAAACAACACATTTTATCACCAACCAAATTTGTGAGGGGAGCCTGTGTTCCTATTTCATCCCCTGAGTTCCAATGTGTTCTATGTAATGAACACATTGGAACTCGGGGGATGATTTTAAGCTCACCATGACGTCAAGCTGAGCTAATCTCATCGCTCTCTGTCCGCCCTTCTGTCATCCGTCAACACCATGTTTTGGTCTTCTCCAAAACCACTGGGCTAATTCAAGTGAAAGTTTGTGTGAGTGTTGGTCCCGAAGGGGCATTGCATTTTTTTTTCAATTCAACATGTCCAGCCCCATAGGGAGGGGGTGGGGGAAAATGCTCCAAAATATTTTTAAAATCTTCTCACTGAAGAAAAGGCATGATGCTCTGACTATTTTTGTCACTCCTGAGGGGCTCAAGGATTGACAATGTATCCTATGGAGATAGGTTGCTTAATGTAGACTCTGCATTCTTGGACTCTGTTTATATTGTGTTCTGTTCAAGGTGGGCGCTTCAGGCCCTGTGGGGCCTTTTATTAGCTATCACTAGTGATTCAAATTGTAATTGCGGCGTACGATTTGTAAATTCCCGTGAAATTTCGCTTCTGTTTAAAAATAGTCCGTCAACCATTTCCTTTCTGCACATATGTGCGAAACAGATTTTCATTTGCCGCATTGTTTAGTGTTGCTGTAAATGGGGATTACGTAGAACGGGTGTGTAATAAAAGCCTATAATAACGTGGAAAGCTGGTGGGGCAACTAATGCTTTGGTAGTGCCATATTTTTGCCAGAATGTTGCCACAATATGGCAGTATTTAGACACAAAACCTTTGCTGAACATTTGCAAAACATTACTAGAAATTGCTTATCAGACAAGGTAAAGAATATTATCTTCATTATGCCTGATTATTGCCTTACTATTGTTAGATTGCAATAGCAATCTGTCAATAATCGATAAATAGATTGCTATTGTTAGATTGCAATAGCAATCTGTCAATAATAAGATAACGCGGGAAGTGAAGCAGTGCTTGTTTACTGTGGTAAACAAGCTCCATTTTAACAGTACCCGGGGTAGAAGTCCTCTAAAATGGGCAAAAGTGGATGTCCCCTAAAATGGGTAGAAACAGTTGGCTGGACTTTACTTTATATCCATGTTGCCATCATGATTAGAAATATGTGACCTTGAACACCCAATGAATAAATATTAAGGGGATAATGTTGTCTAATGGCACACTTTCTTATAGGCTGTACCATGAGTGTAAGGGCCTGTTAGATATTAATTTGGTCTGATGATGCCTGATGACTTTTGCCTTTGGGCATTATGGATCTAGCTAAATGTAAAATGTTAGAGACAAATGTACAGTGGAGCTGACACAATTGGATATTTGCTACTTAAATTACCCTCTTATGTGCATATACATATAGTTGTATATACACCTGCCAAACACCAAACCATACACCATACCTACATGTACAATACAAATTTTTACTGTTAACTGGTAAAGTGCTAAATTACTTATGGTCTGCAAAATTTCTCCACATGTCTTTGTCTTCTTACAACTTGTGGAAGAGTGCCTATAGGCACTCTCCCATAAATTGTAAGAAGTCAAATCGATAAAGACCAAAAGATAATATGAGGCACATCCACAAAATATGAAGCCTTGAGGTTGAGGTGCAAGTACCTGCACTTCAGAAAGCTCAGTATGGGCTTCCAGCACTCCACCAGTTAATTATACCCCACGTTTTTTTTTCAAAAAGTAGGGTATACTGGATTGTTCCTTCTGTGAATACATCTGTATGTCTGTCCGTCCATGCTCAGATGTCTGTTCGCATTATAACTTCAACATTACTGCTCATATTTCAATGAAATTTGATATGGATGTTCATTGTCATGAGATCTTTAAGCTGCATGAGTCGTTTTGAACAGGAATATTTTTTCTGTGAGTTATGGCCCTTTGAATATACAAAAATATACTATTTTTTGTCTGTTTGTCTTGTCTCTCAGGTTTGGGTTATTTGATCTTAATGAAATTTGGAATGAACATTGTTTATGGGAAAGCCTTTCAAATTGTCAAATAAAGTCTTGCTACCTATACAGGCAGCTAAGACATTGCAGAAACCACTGCCCAAGTCCTGTAACTTCTAGATGCACGCCAACCAAAACCTGTATGTTTGAGCGTGTGATGTATATGTACATGTAAGAATTAAACTCGCCAAAATTAGGACTAGGCCCTTGATAGTGACTATTTAAATATGAGGTTTGTTTTTAGTATTTAAATATGTACTGGTTACACCGATTGTATATCTGTACTCCCAAATTCTGTTATTTTTAAACTGAAAATTGGTTCTCGCATTGGGAGTTTGCCAGAATCAAAATCAATTTCTCGTGAGTCACGACAGATTTTAACCCTTTACCTAACATGAAAACAGACGTCACTTGCAAACAAAATTTTTGAACAACTCATTTTTTTCATTTTTTGTCTCAAAAACAGGTTATGACCCCTCATTGGAACGAGCTCAACGACCTATGTTTTTGCTGTTGGAATATTTTTTCTGTGAGTTGAGGCCCTTTGAATATACAAAAAATATTGTATTTTTTGTCTGTTCGCCTCATCTCTCAGGTTTGGGTTATTGGATCTCAATGAAATTTGGAATGAACATTGTTTATGGGAAAGCCTTTCAAATGAGTCTAATAATATTCTTAATTTTCACTTTTTATTGCATATTGGTAAAAGAGTGTTAATTGAATGAAAAAACTTGCAATTTAAGAATTGACAATTGAATTCCACATGTTTATAGATCTTTTCAGCCTCAGTACATCTAGTGTAAGCATTTAATCAAACATACATGTACATGTACCTTGTTCGACGGAGCTCCCAAGAGTCATGTCAAGCAAGATAAAATAGATGTAGGATAAATGTGCACTTTACCACTTGAATGCAGGTAAATAACCAATACGTGTTAATTGAATACTCATATAATTGAATATTTTTCAGTCAAGTATATGTACCCTGTCGCTATTCAATTAACAGGGTTCCACTGTATTATCTGACCTAAAACCCATTGATAATTTATTATGCCCCCGACTTGAAAAGTCGAAAGGGTATCCAGTGGAGAATTCCATCTGTTCATCTCTCTGTACTCACATTTTTCCTTGTATCTCAGCCACTGCTATTCTGATTTAAATGATATTTGGTGTTGCGATAGAGCATCATGGGGGAATGATACATGTGTAGCGTGAGTTTCTTCCACACATTTTTTCCAGAGTTTTGGTCCTTTTTCACTCTTTCGACTTTTTTGGTGGGTTGATCGCATTGGCACGCGCTTTACGTTGCCCCTCTTGTTTTAAGCATATATCACTTTTTATACGCCTGTTTAAAAAACGGTTGTATTATGTTATCAGTCTGTCTGTCCGTCCGTCTGTCCATCCATCCATCCATCTGTCCGTCTGTCTGTCCGTAAACAATTTGGTTTCCATTCATTTAAAGTCGAATGCCTTGACGGATCGACATCAAACTTTCAGAAGTTGTTTTTAGCATTAAAATACAGGTCAAGTTCGATATTGGTGTTTCTCAGTCCATCTGCTGCAGAGATATGGCCCTTTGAAAACACAATTTTTCTAAAAAAAATTGGTTTCCGTTCATTTAAAGCTGAACGCCTTGACGGATTGACACCAAATTTTTCAGATGTTGTTTTTAGCAATGAAATACAGGTCAAGTTCGATATTGGTATTTCTCAGTCCATCCACGGCAGAGTTATGGCTCTTTGAAGACACAATCTTTCGAAAAAAATTGGTTTCCCTTCATTCAAAGTCGAATGCCTTGACGGATCGACATCAAACTTTCAGATGTTGTTTGTAGCAATAAAATACAGGTCAAGTTCTATATTGGTGTTTCTCAGTCCATCCGCTGCAGAGTTGTGGCCCTTTGAAAACACAATTTATGAAAAAAATTGGTTTCCGTTCATTTAAAGCCGAACGCCTTGACGGATTGACACCAAATTTTTCAGATGTTGATTTTATACACCCATTTGAAAAACAGGACGTATTATGTGAATGGTCTCTCCACCCGTCTGTCTGTCTGTCCGTCCATGGACACATTTCGTTTCCGGACGATAACTTTAGTTGTGATGGTTTGAGCTGAGTTCAATTTGGCATGTGGATTTAGTATGACAAAATACAGGATGGGTTCGATTTCCGTTTCTAGCGGCCCATTTGCAGTAGAGTTATGGCCCTTTATTTATGGGAATTTAGCCCAACTTCTCATTTCCGGACAATAACTTTAGTTTGCCTTGACCGATTTATTTCAAATTTTCAATTTTTTGTTTTTGACCACAACATACAGCTCAAGTTCACTTTTGACCACAATCGCATATACCTTTCCAGAGTTATTCCCCTTGAATGATTGCAAATTTGTGGATTTTGTGGTTTCCGGATGATAACTTTAGTTTGCCTAGACCGATTTTTTAGCTCAACTTGACAAAGTCAAGCTGAGCTATTGCCATCACTTCTTGTCCGTCGGCGTACGTACGTATGTACGTATGTACGTTAGTACGTACGTTAGTACGTACGTCCACAATTTCTTTGGCACACCTCACAGGTCGCATTTATGATCAGATTACTTTGAAACTTGGTATGCTTGTTTGGGATGACCTCTAGATGAGAGCTATCGATTTTCTTCAATTTCCGTCAAAAAATGTTGCCGCGGCCAACGTTCGTAGAACTTAGTGTAGTCAAACCACAATATTTCCCTTTGGCACACCCTACAGGGCACATTTATGATTTGATTGCTTTGAAACCTGGTATGCTTATTTAGGGTGACCTCTAGATGGGAGCTATCGATTTTCTTCAATTTCTGGCAAAAAATGTTGCCACGGCCAACGTTCGTAGAACTTAGTTTAGTCAGACCTCAATATTTCCCTTTGGCACACCCTACAGGGCACATTTATGATCAGATGGCTTTGAAACCTGGTATGCTTGTTTGGGGTGACCTCTAGATGGGCGCTATTGATTTTTTTCAATTTCTGTCAAAAAATGTTGCCGCGGCCAACATTCTTAGAACTTAGTTTAGTCAGAAGACTCAATATTTCCCTTTGGCACACCCTACAGGGTACATTTATGATTGGATTGCTTTGAAACCTGGCGTGCTTGTTTTGGGTGACCTTTAGATGGGAGCTATCGATTTTCTTCCGTTTCCGTAAAAAAATGTTGCCACGGCCAACGTTCTTAGAACTTCCTGTGAAAAAAGTTGCCATTTACAATAACCTCTGAACTTACTGCATTTGTGTATCAACATTCTTTCTTTAGCCAGTCTTACAGTTTACAATTATAAATTCAAGGATTACTCTTGACGTTGTGCACACACAATACTGTTATGTTGAAATTTTACCAAATAACATTGGTACCAATGATCTTCAATTTTGCCATTTCATTTATAACTTACCAAGTTCAAGTTTGTCAAGTTGAACTACAGTGTCATTGTCACTTTCATTTTGTCTCAAAAACAGGTCATGACCCCTCGACGAGCTTGTTCCAAAGAGGAGTCATAACCTATGTTTTTGAGACAAAAATGAAAAAAATAATGAAAATTAATTGGCGATTTTTGTGAATAGCGCTGGCCGGTTTTGGCCATTACATTGGATAAAGGCTAAAGGACTGATCACTGAGTTTCATTGCCAAAGTCAAAGAATACTATCTATTATTCTCTTTATTATAAAGTAGATCACGCTTCTGAAGAGGTAACAAATCAATACCATGGGTACCTCTGGTGAATTTCCCAGTGAGAACCCCTGGAAGTGGAGCAGTATTTGTTTTCAAAGGTGAACAAGAGCTCTTTCACTGGTATAATAGAGCTTGCTAACCAGTGTCTGCAGTGTGAGATCTTTAAAGTCTGCAGTGTGAGATCTTTAAAGTAGGCAGCATTCATATAAGTGATGAGCTAAATTTGACTTGCATCATGGAAACCCCAGAAAATATAGTTGTTTGTTTTACTTTGGTGAAAGGCCTCTAATCTGGGCTGGATAGGTACATGTATAAACATTAGGCTAAAGTTGACTTCATACCTATGTTGCATTCATGATATAGCCATTGATGCTGAAAGTGACCATAAACACAAGTGAATAAACAGAAAGAAATGGTTTATTAAGCTTGACTTTAGTCTTCTGTTGCAGTCATGATATAGTCATATATGCAGAGGCCAAGAAAAAAAAGTGTTGTGGTTGGGGTTTCCCCGACCGACCCTAATTTTACCTTGCGACGCTAAACATTTTTTGAACCCAAAACCTCAAAAACTTAATCACTGTACATATTTCCATTCCAATTGGTACACATGTCTTCATCATTCATGCATTAGTATGAAAATGAAAGTAAGTTTTGAAAGCCCTTACCGTGAAAGGTGAGCAATAAACTGTTCGTATGCATCACGTTCTCGCCTAGAACATTTTTTAATGATAAGCTCCTCATTGCTTGTCTTCAAATGATTTGGTAACACATGCAAAATGCAGTTTAAAGGATTTTTTTTAGTTTTTTGCTGTTAAACAAAACATTTTGAACAACAGTCGGGGGTGGGGGGGGGGGGGGGTGGGGGGGCGTACTTGATTTGTTGGACAAAGTAAATGCAATCATATATATTAACCAATAATCCAGTTGCACCATGCACAGGTATAGACACCTACGGTAAATCCACTGTAGCATTGCGGGCAGAGTAACTAGTGCAAACACTCACAAACGTGATTCAAACTTCTGTACGTGCACTTGATATTACGGGAAGGTGTCAGAACGGAATCATCTCCAAGAACTATTGAATCACACTCAAGGATATGCTTCTGCACCACAGAGTGTCTACTTAATATCGATGGGTGTTTGAAGCTTACAAATATGTCGGAAGCGTGGACAGAGCATGGAATAGTTTCACTTTGAATTTCACACGCTTCAAAAACTCAAACAAAAACTTAAAATAATATGCAAATCATTATTAAAAACATTCCTGTTCATATTTTGAAGTCAAAGGAAGAGATGAGATAACTGTTCTTTAGTAAAAAAACGTGATTCAAACATTTGAATTTTGACATAATTAACTGAAATACAAAATCAAGCAATGTGATTGCCATGAAACAAAAAATCTGATCGGTTTTGTGTCGTTTCGCCCCAACTCCCATACATATCCGTTTTTTTTGGCCTTGGCCATTTCGCCCCAAATTTATATAATACCAATAAAGTGCTATCTACAATATTTGAAATCCTATTTTTTTCAGATTATTATCCCTGGTGTTACCAACATGTCTCCTTCATTTTAATATGTTGTAATAAAAAAAAGAAAAAAGAAGAAAAACCTACCTACCGACCCTAATTTTTTTGAGCATGTAACCCCAACCACACTATTAATTTTTGGGGGGCCTGAAAGTTACCTCAAAACACCAATAAATAAATAGATGACACCTGCAACAAAATTTCTTGCAATACATGTAACTAAGAATGTTTAGCTTTTGCTAGAAAAACAAATCTTGTGAACCTATGCTGGAATGAGCTTGTTCCATTGAGGGGTCATAAGCTACATTTTGGAGGCAACAATTGAAACAAGTTCTCTGGCTGTTTTTAAATTCTTGAAAAAGTATGGATATTTGAATCTATCCGGAAAAGGTCTTGAAAAGTAATAAAAAAAAGCATCAGTCATGCCTTGAGGGTATTAAAATCGTATGGAAATTAATTTTTTTAAACAAACTTTAACCCTCTCCACAGTGATGTCAACAGATAAAAATCTCAACCTTTGGTTCACGTTTCCATTCAGCCAAAATATTCCAGACGTTTGGATCCATAAAAAAAATTGTCATCATTAACCTTCACTTTTATTTTGAACCATCTCAAGAAATATTCTCAATTGAGACTTTGTTTAACGGAATCTTTAAGGACTTTTTCATTATAAATAAAGACACATCATGCCTGTAGTTTTATGATTATGCCATATAGTTCCACTAATTTTGTTAATATCTTTATTATTTCATTGTGAATGCAATTCTATTTGATTGGAATATCTATAACTCGATCAGAAAAAATATCTTTGTCTTCATTGAATAAAAGGACATCACAATAAATGAATGATAGTCTGCACAAACTCCACAAAAAATGTGTAAACAAATAGCCCATGACAGCATCAAATTCCAAGCAGGATTAGACTAGTTGCCTGGGAACTTACATGTAGGTACAGTGGAACCCTGTTACTTGAATAGCCACTTTGCCAATGAAAATTATTCAAGTAACAGGAGTATTCAATTAACCCAACGTAACGGCCAAAACCGGCCAGCGCTATTCTCAAAAATCGCCAATTAATTTTCAAAATATTTTCATTTTTAGCTCAACTTTGACGAAGTCAGATTTGAGCTATTGTCATGGCCCGTCGTCCGTCGTCCGTCTGTCCGTCCGTCCATCCGTCCGTCTGTCCGTACGTCAACAATTGGCTATAGCTTGGGCTAGAGGTCGTATTTATGAACCGATCTTTACGAAACTTCTTGTGTACCTTTGTTATGACCCTGGGACGGGAACGAGTGTTTTTAGGTGTGGTCCGAAATTCAAGATGGCTGCCAGTGGCCATTTTGTACCGATGATGCAAAAATCAGTTTTTTGTACAGAACTTCTGTATGAAAGTTCTGATTTGAATAAAGTTTTGTATAAATGTTTAGTACCATGGGATACATCACATATAATACGGGTTTTTTTCTCGTGCGTAAATTATGCAAATTAGACTGACTTTGATTTATTTAGTGTTACTTTCAGAGCTGTAAGTGCCAAGCTGCTATGGCTCGGGCTAGAGGCCGTATTTATGAACCGATCTTTACGAAACTTCTTGGGTACCTTTGTTATGACCATGGGACGAGAACGAGTGTTTTTGGGTGCGGTCCAAAATTCAAGATGGCTGCCAGCCGCCATTTTGTACCGACGATGCAGAAATCTGTTTTTTGTACAGAACTTCCATATGAAAGCTCTGATTTGAATAATTTTTTGTATGAATGTTTAGTACCATGGGATACATCACATATAATACAGGTTTTTTTCTCGTACGTAAATTGTGCAAATTAGACTAATTTTGATGTTTTTTGGGGGTTACTTTCAGCACTGTAAGTGCAAATGCCAATACGGCTCGGGCTAGAGGCCGTATTTATGAACTGATCTTTACGAAACTTCTTGGGTACCTTTGGTATCACCGTGGGACGAGAACGAGTGTTTTGGGGTGCGGTCCGAAATTCAAGATGGCCGATGGCAGCCATTTTGTACAAAATTAGGTGCAATCAGATTTTTGCACAGAACTTCCACATGAAAGCCCTGATTTGAATAATTTTTGTGTGTGAATGTTTAGTACCATGGGATGCATCACATATATTACGGGTTTTTTTCTCGTGCAGAAATTATGCAAATTAGATGAACTTTGATTTTTTTAGTGCGACTTACACACAGTAAGTACACATGTCAATACGGCTCAGACTAGAGTCTGTATTTATGAACTGATCTTCACGAAATGTCTTGGGTACCTTTGTTATCACCTTGGGACGAGAACGAGTGTTTCTGGGTGTGGTCTAAAATTCAAGATGGCTGCCAGTGGCCATTTTGTACCGAAATTAGGTCTAATCAGTTTTTTGTACACATCTTCTATACAGCTCAGACTAGAGGCCATATTTATGAACCAATCTTTACGAAACTTCTTGGGTACCTTTGTTATCACCGTGGGATGAGAGCGAGTGTTTTTGGGTGTGGTCCGAAATTCAAGATGGCCACCAGCAGCCATTTTGTACCAAAATTAGTGCAATCAGTCTTTTGTATAGAACTTCTGAATGAAAGTTCTGATTTGAATAAATTTTTGTATGAATGTTTAGTAACATGGAATACATCACATATTGTAAGGGTTTTTTTTCGTGCAGAAATTATGCAAATTAGATGAACTTTGATTTATTCAGTGCTACTTACACAATGTAAGCACACATGTCAATACGGCTCAGGGTAGAGGCTGTATTTATGAACCGATCTTCACAAAACTTCTTGGGTACCTTTGTTATCTCCTTGGGATGAGAATGAGTGTTTCTGGGTACGGTCCAAAATTCAAGATGGCTGCCAGTGGCCATTTTGTACCGAAATTAGGTCCAATAAGTTTTTTGTCACAAGTTCTATACAGCTCGTATTTATGAACTGATCTTCACAAAACTTCTTGAGTACTTTTGTTTTCACCTTGGGACAGGAACGAGTGTGTTTTGAGGTGCCTTTGTTATCACTGTGCTATGAGAACAAATATTTTGGGGTTCAGTCAGACCCACTCTGGGACTCAAAGATTTCTTTTCTAGTTTAGCATCTGACTGTCACCCACCTTTGCAATACTTTACCTATACATTTGTTACAGGCAACGGTCAGTATTTATGTACAGACCGTTACAATACTTTATATGTACCTTTGTTATCAGGTCATTACCTAGATGTTTGTCATTGCTGTGTCACATACTATACATGTACATGTCTTTGTCTTGACAAGTTGAGCTACAGTGTCATTGACACTTTCATTTGTCTCAAAAACATAGGTTATGACCCCTCGTTGGAACGAGCTCGTCGAGCTCGTTCCAACGAGGGGTCATAACCTATGTTTTTGAGACAAAAAATGAAAAAATTTAGTTATTCAAGAATTTTTTTTTGCAAGTGTCGTCTGCTTTTCATGTTAGGTAAAGTGTTAACAAGGATTGTCACTTTCCAGTATTCTAGAGATATACTTAGCATTTATTCTATTATATCTTGTTTGACAGAGCACCATGAGCTCTGTCAAACAAGATATAATAGATTAAATACCTGCATTGGATGTTCTGAGGCCAAATAGGTCTATAAACAAAGGAAAACTGGGGAGAGTCCGGGTAATTTCTGACAAGTTGCAAGATTTTTAGCTCAACTTTGGCGAAGCCAAATTTGAGCTTATGCCATGGCCAGTCGTCCGTCAACAATTCAATACGGCTCGGGCTAGAGGCCGTATTTATGAACCGATCTTTACGAAACTTCTTGGGTACCTTTGCTATGACCGTGGGACAAGATTGAGTGTTTTTGGGTCCGGTCTGAAATTCAAGATGGCTGCCAGCTGCCAGCTGCCATTTTGTACCGACGATGCAGAATTCTGTTTTTCGCACAGAACTTCCATATGAAAGCGCTGATTTGAATAATTTTTTGTATGAATGTTTAGTACCATGGGATACATCACATATAATACAGGTTTTTTTCTCGTACGTAAATTATGCAAATTAGACTAACTTTGATGTATTTAGTGTTACTTTCAGCACTGTCAGTGCAAATGCCAATACGGCTCGGGCTAGAGGCCACATTTATCAACCAATCTTTACGAAACTTCTTGGGTACCTTTGGTATCACCGTGGGACGAGAGCGAGTGTTTTTGGGTGCGGTCCGAAATTCAAGATGGCCACTGGCAGCCATTTTGTTCAAAATTAGGTGCAATCAGATTTTTGCACAGAACTTCCACATGAAAGCTCTGATTTGAATAATTTTTTGTGTGAATGTTTAGTACCATGGGATACATCACATATAATACAGGTTTTTTCTCATGCAGAAATTATGCAAATTAGATGAACTTTGATTTTTTTCAGTGCTACTTACACACAGTAAGTACACATGGCAATACGGCTCGGGCTAGAGGCTGTAGTTGTCAACCGATCTTCACGAAACTTCTTGGGTATCTCTGCTATCACCTTGGGGCGAGAACGAGTGTTTCTGAGTGCGGTCTGAAATTCAAGATGGCTGCCAGTGGCCATTTTGTACCGAAATTAGGTCTAATCAATTTTTTGTACACAACTTCTGTACGGCTCAGGCTAGAGGCAGTATTTATGAACCGATCTTTACGAAACTTCTTGGGTATCTTTGTTATCACCGTGGGATGAGAACGGGTGTTTTTGGGTGTGGTCCGAAATTCAACATGGCCACCAGCAGCCATTTTGTACCAAAATTAGTGCAATCAGTCTTTTGTACAGAACTTCTGTATGAAAGTTCTGATTTGAATAAATTTTTGTATGAATGTTTAGTAACATGGAATACATCACATACAGTACGTGTTTTTTTCTCGTGCAGAAATTATGCAAATTAGATGAATTTTGATTTATTTAGTGCTACTTTTTCACTGTAAGTGCACATGTCAATACGGCTCGGGCTAGAGGCTGTATTTATCAACCGATCTTCACGAAACTTCTTGGATACCTTTGTTATCACCTTGGGACGAGAACGAGTGTTTCTGAGTGCGGTCCAAAATTCAAGATGGCTGCCAGCGGCCATTTTGTACCGAAATTAGGTCCAATCAGTTTTTTGTCACAACTTCTATACAGCGCATATTTATGAACTGATCTTCACAAAACTTCTTGGGCACCTTTGTTTTCACCTTGGGACAGGAATGAGTGTGTTTGGGGTGCCTTTGTTATCACTGTGCTATGAGAACAAATATTTTGGGGCTCAGTCAGACCCACTCTGGGACGCAAAGATTTCTTTTCTAGTTTAGCATCTGACTGTCACCCACCTTTACAATACTTTACCTATACATTTGTTACAGGCTACTGTCAGTATTTATGTACAGGCCGTTACAATACTTTATATGTACCTTTGTTATCAGGTCATTACCTAGATGTTTGTCATTGCTGTGTCACATACTATACATGTACATGTCTTGACAAGTTGAGCTACAGTGTCATTGACACTTTCATTTTATTCAATTAAGAGGAGTTTATAAACTATATTAAATTAACAGGTCAGTCCCACCTGTGGCAACCGCATTGTGTCCTTGGGCAACACTTCATCTCCATTGCCCACGTGGGGGCACGATGACGCTGTGTACTAAGGCGTACTGCACGTCGATGGTACGCATGTCTTCAACCAATCTAACCCTGCCTGTGCTGCAGTGCGGAGTTAGGATGTTGGGGAGCTGGCAGCTGCTCGTCGTTGCTCGGTGGTTCTCTCTGGGTACTCCGGCTTCCTCCACCCGTAAAACTGGCACGGTCATGATTAGCCATTGTGCATAAATATGTGACCTTAAACATCAATAAATAAATAAATAAATTAACAGGTCAAATTTGTACTGGAGGTATGGTAAATTGTTTTGTGTTGGGAAATTATATTCAATTAACAGGGTTATTCGGTAAAGATATATCCAATTAAGTGGGCTCCACCGTATGAGAATGGATTTTACAGGTTTGGGTTTTGGGGAATCACTCTCATTGATAATCTTATTTAAAATGGCTCCCTCTCAGTTGTAAGCTTTGATGTTTGGGAGATATATCTATAGTACTATAGTACATGATGGCTGCCCGAGCCCAAAGCCCAAAAACCTTTAGCACAGTCTACAGGTCATATTTATGAAGGGATTTCATTGTAACTTGGTAGGTTGACTTCATATAATGTCTAGATGAGAACGTCCCCTTTGGACGCAATTGGGAAACTGACAGCTACAGGGGCCCGAAGCCCAAAAACCTTTAGCACAGTTTACAGGCCATATTTATGAAGGGATTTCAATGTAACTTGATAGGATGACTCGTTTTGGAATAATTTCACTGTAACTTGGTAACTTTCGTTGATATACGTTAACTGTGAGGGCCACATATATTAACTGTGAGGTCATATTAACCCACCCCTCAGCTCTTTAGTACAGTGTACACCTCATGTTATTTTTTATCAAAAACATAGCATACAGGGAACAGAAATGAACATATTCCCAATTATCACAATTCTTGTCTTATTTCATAATCCTTTCATAAACACTGAACATTATCCTTTTCATCAAACACAACACACAAGTTAAGCTACAGTGTCAATGACACTTTCATTTGACTAAGAAATTGTAGGAAATAGACATTATTTGTCTGTTCAGCCTGTATCTCAGGTATGGGTTATCGGATTTCATTGAAATATGGCATGTAGTTTGCCTATGACAGAGGCTTCTGCTTCATTGCATAAAACTTCCAAACACCAAACAATTTACCATACATTTTGACTTAGAAATTGTTGGAAATTGTTGAAAACTTTCGAAGAAAATGGGATGGTGGGTGGGGGCATACTGGATTGGGGTTATTGGATTTCAGTGAAATATGGCATGCAGTTTCCCTATGACAAAGGCTTCTGCCTCATTGCATAAAACTCCAAACACCAAACAATTTACCATACCTTTTGACTTAGAAATTGTTGGAAATTGTTGAAAACTTTCGAAGAAAATGGAAGGTGGAGGGGGGGGTGGGTATACTGGATTGCGTCCGTCCATCTGTGCATCCGTCATTCAGTCCGTACGAGAATATTCATAAATAATATTTGTTGGTCATAGGTATGCCCACACTAGGCGGTACACCACATGGGGGTATGCACTGGACGAAAGTCCAGCTCTTGTTTCATTTGAAGAGAGTGTATGGCATGTCAGTTTGGGAAATGCCTGGATAACTGTGGAGTGGAACCTAATGCCACTGGGTCGAGATTTTGTAAATAAAATACCAGGAAATATTAACCCCTTTGCACTAACTTGTGGCAGATACAAGTTTGTTATGCCCCCGACTTGAAAAGTCAAAGGGGTATCTAGTGGAGACCTCTCCGTCTGTCCTTTCGTTCGTCTGTAGCAACACTTTCTCTTGTATCTCATCCACTGCTGCTCCGATTTGAATGATATTTGGTGTTGTGATAGAGCATCATGGGGGAACGATACCTGTGTAGCAGAGTTTCTTCCACACATTTTTTCCAGAGTTAGGGCACTTTTTCATTCTTTTGACTTAGAAAATTTGCGGCCGGTCTCTTTTGACTTAGAAAATTTGCGGCTGGTCGGGGGTATTGGCACATGCTTTGCGTTGCACCTCTTGTTAAAATTGCGCCCCTCGGTTTATATTTGAGCACAATACAGGAGCTCAAGTTTTAACTTGGTGCAAAATAAGTAGTATTCTTTGAAGGATCTTCTTCAGAACCACCAGTAAGAATCTTTTGGTATCAACATCGTTACAGGGGTCAGATTGATGTTTGTTCAAACCAAGTCCCCCGATAGGAGCACAAATTTTAACTAAGTGTAGTATAAGTACGAATCTTTAAAAATCTCCGTCATCCACCCGTCAAAATAAATTTTGATATTTGGTACAGAGCATCATTAAGGAAGTCAGATTCAAGTTTGTTCAAATCAAGTCCTGAAGTTGGAGCTCAATATGCGAGCCTGCAGTTTAATGCAGTGCAATATGGAATATTTTCTTTAAGCATTTTTGTTATCAGTACCACCAGTCAGAATCTTGATATTTGGTATACAACATCCTTATTCAGATGTGTTCAAATCAAATCCCTGTGTTAATATTGGGACCCCTGAAGGAGTCCAAATTTTAACGTGGTGCAGTATGAAGAATATTCTTTAAAAATCTTCTTCTCCTGGACCCCCAGTCCAAATCATTTGATATACAATACCTCCCTGAGAGAGGGTTCAGATTTAAGTTTGGGAAATCTAATACATGTTATGTATAAATTTATCTAAGTACTGTACAATATGAGGAAACATCTGTAAAAATCTGCTTCTTCAGATCCAATAGGCAGAATCCAGATGGGAAGTCAGTTTAAGTTCTGTTTAAGTTTGTGTAAGTTAAGTCCCTTGGTTGATATTTGGGGCTCCCAAGATTTACATTACTGGAAATCTGGGCATTATTTGTGTGGTAGCATCTCAGTACCACCTCACTTGGACAAAAAAGTTATGAATACAGGTAATTACATGACTTCATTCCTCTGTAGTGTTAACTAGCTATAGCTGCCAATTAAATCCTTGTTTAAAATCTTTGTCAGGTGAGTGCCTCAGGTTCTGCAGGGTCTCTTGTTTCTCAGAGGTACAACCTTCATTACAGTCACTTTGTCCCTGAACCTGTTTTTGATGCAAGATTTCTTATATTGACACTATTGAGCATGGCACAGCACAGAATACAGCGAATTGCACTACATTATTTCATTATCTTGAGTTCTGTGATGATTCATCCTTGAGATGTTTCAGTCTGGGGCATTTCTGTCAGGATTTTTCAGCTCCCTAATAGTCTGCAAGTTTGCAATGTATGAAGACTTTTCTGTAATGGAACCAGCCCCAGTCTTATTATAATACAACTGAAAATATATCTCCAGAACAATCTAGCAAATCAGTTTTTATTACCCAACATTTACTGCCCCAAAGGTGAAAAGATTGACTAAAAGAAAGACTGGTATGTTGATATTGGACTAAGCCGCTGTTTATTTACAATATTCCTATGAGATATAGTGGCCAAGCCGAAAAAATTAACAATAATAATCAATGAATGTACATGAAAAAATGACGAGGACAAAACACTTACTAAAATATATAGTACAGAATTAGGGACATGGGCGGAACATACGCCACACAGAAGTAAGGTGATGAAAAATAGACCTACAGCCATAAGTAAGGGCAGACACAATACAAAGTAGCCCAAAAATGAAATACAGGAGGTGAAAATTCAAACGGGGAAGGTGGCGGGTTGAAATAAATTTGGTGTCGGCGAATGTACTGACTTACACAACTACAACTTAACAAGTGACAGTCAAGAACAAAGAGTGAACTATTTGTGATTCGGCTCCGCCGTGGTTGACCGCTGACAAATAAGTCCCTAGAATATAGTGGAGGAACTGACCACTGGAGTAATTTAATTGGCTCTTAATCCCTAAAACACAGAAATTTAATCTCCCACTTAAATGTATCAATGCGCTCCCACCCAGGGCATTGTTAACTTATTAAGGGGATTCCCAATTAAAAATCATGGCTATAGAAAATTGTAATTGATATGTGTGAAACCAAAGACCTGAAATTTACTTGTATTGTGCCTGCCATTAAAATGAACTATCTTGGAGAAACAACTTGATTGACTTACAATAGAAAAGATTGAAATGTTAGGTAATAAGTACAGGAACTTCCTTGTGAATTTGCTGCCCATTTATTACCCAACATTTACTGCCCCAAAGGTGAAAAGATTGACTAAAAGAAAGACTGGTATGTTGATATTGGACTAAGCCGCTGTTTATTTACAATATTCCTATGAGATATAGCGGCCAAGCCGAAAAAATTAACAATAATAATCAATGAATGTACATGAAAAAATGACAAGGACAAAACACTTAGTAAAATATATAGTACAGAATTAGGGACATGGGCGGAACATTCGCCAAAGTGTTTTGTCCTCGTAATTTTTTCAGTATAGGAGCCCGATTTCGAACTTAGTGCATTTCAGGCAAATTTCTTAAAAAATCTTCTTCTCCAGATCCAGCAGGCAGAATCTTTTGATATTTGGTATGCAACATTGTAGGGTGGATCTGATTCAAGTTTGTTCAAATTGGCCCCCTGGGTTTATATTTGGGCTCAGTATAGGAGCCCGATTTCGAACTTAGTGCATTTCAGGCAAATTTCTTTAAAAATCTTCTTCTCCAGATCCAGCAGGCAGAATCTTTTAATTTTTGGTATGCAACATTGTGGGGTGGATCTGATTCAAGTTTGTTCAAATCGGCTCCCTGGATTGATATTTTGGCTCACTATAGAAGCCTAAATTCGAACTTAATGCATTTCAGGCAAATTTCTTCAAAAATCTTCTTCTCCAGATCCAGCAGGCAGAATCTTTTGATATTTGGTATGCAACATTGTGGGGTGGATCTGATTCAAGTTTGTTCAAATCGGCTCCCTTGATTCATATTTGGGCTCGCTGTAGAAGTCCGAATTCGAATTTCGTGCATTTCAGGCAAATTTCTTAAAAAATCTTCTTCTCCAGATCCAGCAGGCAGAATCTTTTGATATTTGGTATGCAACATTGTGGGGTGGATCTGATTGAAGTTTGTTCAAATCGACTCCCTGGGTTTATATTTGGGCTCAGTATAGAAGCTCGAATTCGAACTTAGTGCATTTCAGGAAAATTTCTTAAAAAATCTTCTCCAGATCCAGCAGGCAGAATCTTTTGATTTTTGGTATGCAACATTGTGGGGTGGATCTGATTCAAGTTTGTTCAAATCGGCTCCCTGGATTCATATTTGGGCTCACTATAGAAGCCTGAATTCGAACTTAATGCATTTCTGGCAAATTTCTTCAAAAATCTTCTTCTCCAGATCCAGCAGGCAGAATCTTTTGATAATTGGTATGCAACTTTATGGGGTGGATCTAATTCAAGTTTGTTCAAATCGGCTCCCTGGATTCATATTTGGGCTCACTATAGAAGCCTGAATTCAAACTTGATGCATTTCTGGCAAATTTCTTCAAAAATGTTCTTCTCCAGATCCAGCAGGCAGAATCTTTTTATATTTGGTATGCAACATTGTGGGGTGGATCTGATTCAAGTTTGTTCAAATCATCCCCCTGGATTCATATTTGGGCTCACTATAGAAGCTCAAAATCGAACTTAGTGCATTTCAGGCAAATTTCTTAAAAAATCTTCTTCTCCAGATCCAGCAGGCAGAATCTTTTGATATTTGGTATGCAACATTGTGGGGTGGATCTGATTCAAGTTTGTTCAAATCGGCCCCCCTGGATTCATATTTGGGCTCACTATAGAAGCTTAGTGCATTTCAGGCAAATTTCTTAAAAAATCTTCTTCTCCAGATTCAGCAGGCAGAATCTTTTGATATTTGGTATGCAACATTATGGGGTGGATCTGATTCAAGTTTGTTCAAATCGGCTCCCTAGATTCATATTTGGGCTCACTATAGAAGCTCGAATTCAAACTTAATGCATTTCATGCAAATTTCTTTGAAAATCTTCTTCTCAAGATCCAGCAGGCAGAATCTTTTGATATTGGGTATGCACCATGCTTGTGGGGGTGGGGGGGGGGGGGGGGAGATTCAAGTTTGTTCAAGCCAAGTCCCTGGGTTCATATTTGGGCTCATTGTGGTAGCCCGAATTATAACTTCGTTCAAAATGAGGAATTTTCTTTAAAAATCTTCTTCAGATCCAGCAGTTGGAATGTTTTGATATTTGATATGCAGCATCCTTAGGGAGGGGGTGAGATTCAAGTTTGTTCAAGCCATGTCCCTAGGTCCATATTTGGACTCACTGTGGGAGCTTGAATTGTAACTTAGTTCAAAATGAGGAATTTTCTTTAAAAATCTTCTTCAGATCCAGCAGTCGGAATGTTTTGATATTTGGTGTGCAGAATCCTTTGAGGGGGGGGGGGGGGGGGGGGGAGATTCAAGTTTGTTAAAGCCAAGTCCCTGGGTTCATATATGGGCTCCCTGTGGGAGCCCGAATTATAACTTAGTTCAATATGAGGAATATTCTTTAAAAATCTTTTTTTTTTTAGATCCACTGGTCAGAATCTTTGGATATTTGGTATAAGCTTTTCTTAGGAGGAGCAGATACAACTTGTTGAAATCAATTCTCTGGGTTGATATTTTGGCTACCATGTCAGGTGTGCGCCCTCAGGCCCCTTGGGGCCTCTTGTTTTTTTCCTTTCTTCCAAGTGGAGATTTACCTTGCAGCATATGTCCATGCTTTCTATTGTATGTAAACATGCATCTTAGGGCTATGTTTGTATTATTTAACCCTTTTCCTGCTGAATTACTTCAATTTTGGACTTTTATGTACAGCTTTTGGACTTAGGCTTACAGCTTCTTACTTTTATGTACAGGTTGTGATAAAAAAACAATTTCAAGTGAGGTTGACCTCACTGCATATTGCAGTGATGGTTATTATAACATTGATATCTTTCCAGTGCATTTTTTAAAATTTTTTAACCCTTTGAATAGATTTTTGGTCTATTTTGACGTTTACGTGCAGGTTTTCATGGATTTTTTTTAAACTTTCTTCCAAGTGTAGAGTTTCTGCATATTGCTATGGTTGTTCACTATAACATTTAACTCTTTTCCAGGGTATTTTGTCTTAATTTTAACCCTTTGAATCAAATTTTAGACTTATTTTGATGTTTGCGTGCAGGTTTTGATGTTTTTGTTTTCCTTTTTTCCAAGTGGAGATTTACCTTGCAGCATATGTCCATGCTTTCTATTGTATGTAAACATGCATCTTAGGGCTATGTTTGTATTATTTAACCCTTTTCCTGCGGAATTACTTCATTTTTGGACTTTTATGTACAGCTTTTGGACTTCGGCTTTCAGTTTCTTACGTTAATGTACAGGTTGTGACAAGAAAAATAATTTCAAGTGAGGTTGACCTCACTGCATATTGCAGTGGTGGTTATTATAACATTGATATCTTTCCAGTGCATTTTTAATTTTTTTTTAACCCTTTGAATAGATTTTTAGACTTATTTTGACGTTTGCGTGCAGGTTTTCATGGGGGTGTTTTTTCCTTTCTTCCAAGTGTAGATTTACCTTGTAGCATATGTCCATGCTTTCTATTGTATTAACATGCATCTTAGGGCTACGTTGTATTCTTTAACCCTTTTCCTGCTTAATTACTTCAATTTTGGACTTCTTTTGTTTACAGGTTTGGATTTTTGTGCTTTTAAAAAATGTTTTTTCTTCTTTGCATATTGCTGTGGGGGGTTCACGATAACATTTAACTCTTTTCCAGGGTATTTCGTCTTAATTTTAACCCTTTGAATCAAATTTTGGACTTATTTTGAGTTTTTGACGTTTGTGTGCAGGTTTTGATGTTTTTTTACTTTTATGTGCAGGTTTTGAGGTTTGTCTTTCTTCTCTTCCAAGTGGCGACTTACCTTGTAGCATATTGCCATGGTTCCTATTTTATGTTAGGATGCTTCTTGGGGCTATTATATTATTTAACCCTTTAGCTGCTTATTTACTTTAATTTTGGACTTTTGTGTGCAGGTTTTGTACTTTTGTGTGCAGGTTTTGATATTTTTTTTTAAGTGGAGTTTTACCTCACTGGCATATTGCCATGGTGGTTACTGTAACATTTTCAGGGTATTTTTCTAAATTTTAACCCTTTGAAACAAATGTGATACTTTTATGTGCAGGTTTTGAGGTTTGTCTTTCTTTTCTTCCAAGTGGATATTTTTCAAGTAGACTTTCACCTTACTGGCATATTGCCATTGTGGTTACCGTGACAGGGTATTTTTCTCAATTTTAACCCCTTGAAACAAATGTGATACTTTTTTTTACTTTTATGTGCAGGTTTTGAGGTTTGTCTTTCTTTTCTTCCAAGTGGTGACTTACCTTGTAGCATATTGCCATGGTTCCTATTTTAGGTTAGGATGCTTCTTGGGCTATTTTTAGCTCAACTTTGGCGAAGCCAAATTTGAGCTTTTGTCATGGCCCGTCTGTCCGTCTGTCTGTCTGGCCGTCAGTCCGTCTGTCCGTACATCAACAATTGGATACGGCTAGGGCTAGAGGCCGTATTTATGAACCGATCTTTACGAAACTTCTTGGGTACCTTTGTTATGACCGTGGGACGAAAACGAGTGTTTTTGGGTGCGGTCCGAAATTCAAGATGGCTGCCAGCTGCCATTTTGTACCGACGATGCAGAAATCTGTTTTTTGTACAGAACTTCCATATGAAAGCTCTGATTTGAATAATTTTTTGTATGAATGTTTAGTACCATGGAATACATCACATATAATACAGGTTTTTTTCTCGTGCAGAAATTATGCAAATCAGATGAACTTTGATTTTTTCAGTGCGACTTACAGTAAGTACACATGTCAATACGGCTCGTGCTAGAGTCTGTATTTATGAACTGATCTTCACGAAATGTCTTGGGTACCTTTGTTATCACCCTGGGACGAGAACGAGTGTTTCTGGGTGCGGTCTGAAATTCAAGATGGCTGCCAGTGGCCATTTTGTACCAAAATTAGGTCTAATCAGTTTTTTGTACACAGCTTCTATACGACTCAGACTAGAGTCCATATTTATGAACCAATCTTTACGAAACTTCTTGGGTACCTTTGTTATCACTGTGGGATGAGAGCGAGTGTTTTGGGGTGTGGTCCAGAATTCAAGATGGCCACCAGCAGCCATTTTGTACCAAAATTAGTGCAATCAGTCTTTTGTACAGAACTTCTGTATGAAAGTTCTGATTTGAATAAATTTTTGTATGAATGTTTAGTAACATGGAATACATCACATATTGGAAGGGTTTTTTTTTCGTACAGAAATTATGCAAATTAGATGAACTTTGATTTATTCAGTGCAACTTACACAATGTAAGCACACATGTCAATATGGCTCAGGGTAGAGGCTGTATTTATGAACCAATCTTCACAAAACGTCTTGGGTACCTTTGTTATCACCTTGGGACGAGAATGAGTGTTTCTGGGTGCGGTTCAAAATTCAAGATGGCTGCCAGTGGCCATTTTGTACCGAAATTAGGTCCAATCATTTTTTTGTCACAAGTTCTATACAGCTCATATTTATGAACTGATCTTCACAAAACTTCTTGGGTACCTTTGTTTTCACCTTGGGACAGGAACGGGTGTGTTTTGGGGAGCCTTTGTTATCACTGTGCTATGAGAACAAATATTTTGGCGTCCCACTCTGGGACTCAAAAGATTTTTTTCTAGTTTAGCATCTGACTGTCACCCACCTTTACAATACTTTACCTATACATTTGTTACAGGCAATGGTCAGTATTTATCTACAAACCATTACAATACTTTATATGTACCTTTGTTATCAGGTCATTACCTAGATGTTTGTCATTGCTGTGTCCCATACTATACATGTACATGTCTTTGTCTTGACAAGTTGAGCTACAGTGTCATTGACACTTTCATTAGATTATTTAATCCTGTAGCTGCTTATTTACTTTAATTTTGGACTTTTCTGTGCAGGTTTTGTACTTTCCTGTGCAGGTTTTGATATTTTTTTTTAAGTGGAGTTTTATCTTACTGGCATATTGCCACGCTGGTTATTGTAATATTTTCAGGGTATTTTTCTTTCTAAATTTTAACCATTTGAAACAAATGTGATACTTTTTTTACTTTTATGTGCAGGTTTTGAGGTTTGTCTTTCTTTTTTTCAAAGTGGAGACTTGCCTTGTAGGATATTGCCATGGTTCCTATTTTATGTTAGCATGCTTCTTAGGGGTTATTATTATATTATTTAACCCTTTAGCTGCTTATTTTCTTTAATTTTGGACTTTTGTGTGCAAGTTTTGAACTTTTTTTTTTTTTTTACTCCAGCCACCCCTTTACATTGGCCACCTGTTGGTGAGCCACGGGGTACTGATACCCCTCTAGTATTATTTAACCCTTTAGCTGCTTAATGTGTCGCCTTCCCACAAAGTGGGGAGCGACATATAGGGATTACTTTTGTCGTCTTGCGTCGTCCGCGCCGTCGTCCTCGTCGTCCGCGTCACACTTTCTCTTATCCGCCACTCCTCTTTAACCTATGAATGGATTTTGATGAAACTTTCAGTGATTCTTTATCACATAATGGCATTGTGCACCTCCTATTTTATTTTTTGATCCGCTGTATTTTTTCCAGAGTTATGCCCTGTCGTCTTGCGTCGTCCGCATCGTTGTCCGCGTCATCCGCGTCACGCTTTCTCTTATCCGCCACTCCTCTTTAACCTATGAATGGATTGTGATGAAACTTTCAGTGATTCTTTATCACATAATGGCATTGTGCACCTCCTGTTTTATTAGCTCACCTGACTGAAAGTCAGGGTGAGCTATTCTGATCACCTTTCGTCCGTTGTCCGTCGTCCGTCGTGAAAGTGGTGTTTGGGCCTTTTTCTCCCAAACCACTGGCCGCATATTAATGAAATTTCATGTGATTAGGGGTTATATAAGGGCATTTTGATTTTTTGTCAAATTAGGTTTCGGCTCATATTGAGTAGAGGGATGGGGCAAAAATGCTCCAATTCTTAAAAAATCTTCTTCTCAAGAACCAGCAATAGCAGAGACTTGATATTTGGTATGCAGCTTCCTTTTGAGGTGTAGACTCAAGTTTGTTCAAGAGAAGTTGGAGGGGCTATTTTGACGATGTTAAAGGAGGGGCAAAAATTTTGGCCCCGCCCCAAATTTCTATTTTCCAAACCGCGAGGCCGATTTGAACCAAATTTTACGTGACTGCTTATTGGGTCATAAGTACCTAATTTATGGAGAATTTTTTTTTCCCATAGCCCCGTGGGAACCACAGGAGCTAAAAATAGAAAAAAATGAAAACGCCCATATCTCCAAAACTACACGGCACTGAGAATTCTTATTTGTTGTGAAGCTTCCTTAGGACCAACAGAATGGAATGGTAAAAAAAATTGCCATCGGTTTTATCATGGGGTACTTTTTGGTGACTTTGAAAAAGTGCTGAGTCAGCATTTTTTAACACTGTGGGTAATGGGAAAAACATAAGACTACTTTTCTCCGAAACCACTGCTCCAAAAGCTTTAAAATTTCACATATAACATCTTTGGAAGATTGTTTCACATGTTTATTGAAATGAATTGCCTGGGTCGATATTTGGGCTCTCTATGGGAGCCCAAATGTTTAAATTAGTGCAGTATGAGGAGTATTTTTTAAAAGTCTTCTTCTTCAGATCAAGCAATAAGAATGTTTTGATATTTGGTATGCAGCATCCTTAGGGGGGTGAGATTCAAGTTTGTTGAAGCCAAGTCCCTAGGTTCATATTTAGGCTGAAAATTTGGGGTCCCGTTGCGGACTTAGAAATTTTGGACCAAAATCCGAAAAAATGTTTTTTTGTTTTTTCTGCGTTTCGGTCAATTTTAAGACAAAAAAAAATTATTTTTTTTCCCCTGGAAATTTGGGGTCAGGGTGGGACTTAGAAAATTTTGGACCGAAATCCTGAAAAAATTTTTTTTTTGTTTTTTATGCGTTTCTGTCAATTTTAAGACAAAAAAAAAAAAAACTTTTTTTTTTTCCCTGAAAATTTGGGGTCTGGGTGGGACTTAGAAAATTTTGGACCAAAATCCGAAAAAATTTTTTTTTTTGTTTTTTATGCGTTTTGGTCAATTTTCAGAGAAAATTTATTTATTTTTTTTCCTCCTGAAAATTTGGGGTCCGGGTGGGACTTAGAAAATTTTGGACCAAAATCCCCGAAAATTTTTTTTTGTTTTTTCTGCGTTTTGGTCAATTTTAAAACAAAAAAAAAAAAAAAAAAATTTTCCCCTGAAAATTTGGGGTCTGGGTTGGACTTCGAAAATTTTGGACCAAAATCTGGAAATTTTTTTGTTTTGTTTTTTATGCCTTTCTGTCAATTTTAAGACAAAAAAAAAAAAATTTTTTTTGTTCCCTGAAAATTTGGGTCCGGGTGGGACTTAGAAAATTTTGGACCAAAATCCGAAAAAGAAATTTTTTGTTGTTTTTTATGCGTTTTGGTCAATTTTAAGAGAAAAATTATTATTTTTTTTTTCCCCTGAAAATTTGGGGTCCGGGTGGGATTTAGAAAATTTTGGACCAAAATCCGAAAAAAATTTTTTTTGTTTTTTCTGCGTTTTGGTCAATTTTAAGACAAAAAAAAAAATTTTCCCCTGAAAATTTGGGGTCCGGGTGGGACTTAGAAAATTTTGGACCAAAATCCTGAACATTTTTTTTTTTTTTTTTATGCGTTTCTGTCAATTTTAAGACAAAAAAAAAATTATTTTTTTTACACCGAAAATTTGGGGTCTGGGTGGGACTTAGAAAATTTTGGACCAAAATCCAGAAATTAGTTTTATCGCTTTTTATGCGTTTTAAGAAGAAGAAAAAAAATTTAGGCTGAAAGTATTTTGTTTGGGAAAAAAATCTGTTTTTTATGCGTTTATCTCAATTTTGGGACGTAAAAGTGCTGAAACTGAAAATAGAAGGAAAATCCTGTGTATTGTGTGGGCACAATCGCTTCATCTAGTTGGTATATGCTTTTCTTATGAGGGGCGTATGCAGCTTATTCAAGTCAAGTCCCTGGTTTGATATTTAGACTACCATGTCAGGTGAGCGCCCTCAGGCCCCCTGGGGCCTCTTGTTTTTTGATCCGCTGTATTTTTTCCAGAGTTATGCCTCTTTTCCACTTAGAATTCTGTCTGAAACGCCAGGCGACACACGTCTTCCATGGAAGACTCACATCTAAGTTTTCTTTAATTTTGGACTTTTGTGTGCAAGTTTTGAACTTTTTTTTTTTACTCCAGCCACCCCTTTACATTGGCCACCTGTTGGTGAGCCACGGGGTACTGATACCCTCTCTAGTTTTACTAAGTGTTTTGTCCTCGTCATTTTTTCATGTACATTCATTGATTATTATTGTTAATTTTTTCGTTTTTAATATCCAGAATAATGATGAACCAAGATATTGACTTGATCATTTCTTAAAACCCTGCAACTCAGCTTTATTGTGAGATTTATAATCTTTTACAATTTACATTACTGTCAAGAAGAATTATTTCACATTGAGTTCCATGAATAGCCATTTTGAACTTTCTTATTTTCATAGACCATGCTGCTGAAGCTCCAGGCTAATTTTTCATAAGATTTTTCGCAAATTACCTATCCGCCAGAATTCAGTATATACAGAGAGATTATTGGAGAAGACAGAAATGTTGGACCAATTATTGTAGAAAATCTACCTCAATAAATGCTGTTCCTTCTCTATCTGAGACTGACAGGTGTTTTAGAATGGCTTAAAAGACTAGTGATATAAAATGTTTTCCAGTGCAGAGACTCCCATATTGTGAGTTATGTGGGGGGGGGGGGGGGGGGGGGGGGGAAATCCCACCTATGCTCCACTGTCCCGAATTGGGGGTGGAGGTGTGGGGGGATTAGTAGTGCTTGGCATTGCAGGCCTCTTGTTGTTCTTGCATGATCAATCAATACAACTTCAATAATTGCATTTACAGACTTGATTTCTTTTACTTGTTTGCAGCTTTTTTTTTCATTACCTGAGCTTCACGGTTTGAAATATAAAGAAATGCCTTCTGTAGCATACTTCTGTTGTTTTTCAAAAAGCAATACAGACGGGAAGGAAATGTGAGTGAGGGACTTTGATGTTGTCTCCAAAACTTTGGGGGAGATTGGTGGAATCACTCCACTCATCCCCATGTTATCCAAAAGATAAATCCAGTTCTAATTATACGATTCTCTTTAAATTTGATATTACTTTTTTTCAACAAGAAAACACAGGTGCACTTGGAATTTGAAGTATAGTCTTTATAAACCACAAATTTTGAGTTAAAAATTCCACTTCTATTGACTGCAGTTATATTTCTAATAAACAGATCGTTACAAAATTTCACATGCAGGTTTAAGGTCACGGCTAGATGAGAACGTCCCCGTTTGGTCGCGATCGGTCAGCCATGATGGTTGCCCGAGCCCAGAACCCCAAAACCTTTAGCACAGTCTACAGGTCGTATTTATGAAGGGATTTCATTGTAACCTTTGTAGGATGACTCTGTATAATGTCTAGATGAGAACGTCCCCTTTTGGTCATGATCTGTCAACCATGACGGCTGCCCAAGCCCCCCAAAAAGGACATATTTAATATGGAGGGATTTCATTGTAACTTGGTAGGATGACTCTGTATGATGTCTAAATGAGAACTTCCCCATTTGGCCGCGATCTGTCAATCGTGGCGGCTGCCTGAGCCCAAAACCTGAAAACCTTTAGTAGAGATGAGACGATTAATCGGTGTAACATCGGCACTCAGCCGATAAGTGCCCATCGGTTCACCATCGGCACTCATGGTTCGCCGATTGTCTAAAACTCGGTGAAAGTGTTATGGATGATCTGTAATGAACTTTCTTCCCCTTTGTGGGACAACCAGTGGCAAGCGATCGGTATGTCACTCGTCTGTTACTGATATCAGGTAATTGATGGTTCGTGAAAAAAAGGCAGAATATTATATTAAAGAATAAAGATTTTGCTTGTGT